>CAUYSK010057990.1:0-63291 GCA_963575035.1 Avahi laniger
GTGGTATATGTATACCATGAAGTACTACTCAGCCATAAAAAAGATGAATTAATACCTTTTACAACAATCTGGATGGTACTAGAGACTATCCTCCTAAGTGAAGTATAGCAAGAATGGAAAAACAAACACCACTTGTACTCACTATTAAATTGAAACTAACCAATCAGCACTCATATGCATAAATGGAAGTAAAACTCAATGAAAATCAAGCAGGTGGGAGGGGAGAGAAGAGGATGGGTGAAATCATACCTAATGTGTACAATGTACACTATCTGGGTGATGGGAACACTCACAACTTTTGACTCAAGCAGTACAAAAGCAATCCATGTAACCAAAACATTTGTACCCCCATAATATTCCAAAATTCACCAAAAAAAAAAAAAGAAAGAAAAAATAGAAAAAAAAAAGAAAATAAAAAAGACAAAACAAATGATCTTAGTGTAATATCATACAGTATAATACAGATGCTCCTCGAGTTATGATGGGATTAATTCCTGAAAAACCTATCATAAATTAAAAATATCATAATTTGAAAATTTATTTAGTACAACTAACCCACTGAACATCATAGCTTAGCCTAGCCCACCTTAAACGTGCCCAGAACACTCACGTTAGCCTATAGTTGGGCAAAATTACCCAACACAAAGCCTATTTTACAGAAAAATATTGACTATCTCATGCAATTTATTGAATACAGTACAGAAAGTGAAAAAACAGAATGGTTGTATGGGTACTCCAAGTACAACTCCTATTGAATACGTATCATTTTTGCACCATTGTAAAACTGAAAAATCTTAAGTCAAACCATCATATATCAGAGACCATCTGTAATTTGAAGATTTGACTCTAAGCACAGTTTATTTCCGTATTTGTGAGACTAGTTTATTAATTCTCAACACAGCGAACTATAAACATGAAATTGCAAATATTTTATTAACCATTGCTTTCAACTATATTTTGTCAAATCTTTCTTTAGTATCATCTTAGGGAGATCCCAGTTATTTTTGGTGACTATATCACTTAGTCTGCTCCACTTTAAGACACCCTCACCACAGGCAGGGGCTGTATCTCTGGTCCCTGAGTTGGGAGGGATCCTGACCTGTTTGATTACTCCTACTCAAGCATCTTGGAATGAGCAGGGTGTTCTGGCTTTGCACTGTGTTTCTCTTTCTTCCCACATGCTAGCTTCTCTGCTATTAGGAGTAGGGAGAAAAGATGGAAGCCAAAGATATTCCCGTACAATTTATCATGCCTACATTATGTGGAGGCAGTCCTAGTTTCAAGTTCATTCCAATGGCTGCCAGCAACCTCAAGAGATCTGTGTGTGTATGTTGTGGGTGGTTTTCTAGGACAGTGTACACTTTCATTACAGTCCTTCCTATCTCCTAAAACCCAGTTACAGAGAAGCAATTTTGTGTCTCTTTGGCCACTGGTAAGCGTTCACTTGTTCAAACCCCCCTCAGGTTGGGGCATAACTTGCGTGGTGTCAGGTTCTAGGACAGCCACACAGCTCCTGCCCTTCCCTTGCTATCTGTTCCCCTTCACCTGGAGCCCCAGGACCCACTGCAATAGTACCTGTGCTGTATGAGGCTGCCAGGATCTGAGATGGGGCAGCCCCTCACCTTTAATTTCCTTCTCAACGTGTGCTCTAGTCTCACCCATTTCAGAAATCTCTAGAATAGGAAAACTTGGACTTAGGTTTCTATCTCCATATTTAAGCACATCCTCTACATTCTGGGGACACTGTTAAACTCTCCTAATAACTCTCGCACCAACCTCTCTGTTTCCATTTTAATGCCTCGAACAGACTACCCTGAGGGGTGTATGGTCAGATTTTTAAAACTCTGGAGTAGCGATATCACTGTCAACTGAAGAGCTCATCCATTGTGTCAGGGACAGAGCTGGGGCCCACTTACTTCCTACCTCCATTAAAGGACTGTTTCACATCATCTTAAGTCTCTTCCAATCCCCAGGACTTCCTTACCCATTCTCAATCTCTACAAATGACCTTGCTCCTTCCTCTTATGATGAGAAAATAGAAATGAATGAAAGAAAGTGTCCACAGGCTCCACATTGCTCCATTCACCGAGCTACAAGCACCAGAGCCCAAGTACTCTGCCCTCCCTGCTGCTAACGTGGACGAAATCTTTCTGTCTAAGCTAAAGACAATGTTTCTGCCTGTTCGCTGGATGCCTTCGTCTTTTACTTACCAAAGACGGTGCCCTCTTCCCCCTCAATTGGCTCATTCCCATTGGCATATAAATGTGCTGCTAATTAATAATTTGCCAAATTCTCATTGCAAAAAAAGAACATTTTAAAAATGACATCACTGTAACTGGCTTCAGACTATGTTCCCAAATTGAATAGACTCTATAATATCAAGCAGCCACAATGAGTCATTGTTATTTTCCCAAATCAGGTGACCAAATGGTAAATATTTAGTTTTTAATTCTATCTTAGTTTATAAAGTGTCAAATTTCAATTTTGGTTTTCTTAGTGAATTGATTAAAAGATTCCTGAATCGATAAAATGTTTTGTCTAATTAGAAATGTGACTTGAGTAAAATATATTTACCTTTTAGTTTAAATATAAAGTTCTCTATGCAGTAAACAAAGTTAGTGAAAGGTCATAATATTTTAAGTTTGCTTGCAGAATTCTAAAGAACATGTAGTATGTTAAGTAAGAAAAAGAAAACTTTTAAACTGAGAGGTGAATAGAGATTTTAATATACTGTAGAGATGCACAGTCCTGGTATGTGCCGGTGTGCCTTGTGGCTTTTTCAGATACATATGTCATCCCATGATTGCTCTCCATTTGTCAGAGATCCTAACTCATTTCTCAGATGTCACTGTAGTCAAAAAGAATAAGCTAATATTTTAATAACGTTAAGGATGTCATTGCACAGCAAATGAATATACTCATTTTCTTTCTTGGACTTATGTGTTTGTCATCATGCTTAACTCTAATACTTCCTGTTCATTTGCATTGGCATTGAATCAATTAGTCAACAACTTGAAAATCAGAATCTACTGTATACTTTGCTGATAATGAAACTACTTGTTTTAATAGAACTATTTTAGGGAAGGAAAAAGAAACCACATTGTGATAGCTCCTGTGTTGATAGGAGGGGGCTGCCTCCAAAAGATGTATTGGTCAAGGCACAGAAATGGCCTTTCAAATCCCTGGCCTCCTTTCCCCCGGGACTTACTGTGCTGCTTATTCAGCGCTGATTTAAGTGGAGTTTTGGCGCTTTGGTCTATAGCGCCAGCCAATATGATTTTCAATCCAGGCCAAAACACCTACTTCTTCCATTAGGCGTTCCTGTTCCTGAGGAGACCTGGAGGAGAGAGGGTCCTCCCAGCTTTCTTGAACAGCGGGGTCCAGGGCTAACCTCACATCACCTCAAATGTAGCCTCCAAGTAGCGCATGTCCAGTTTGTTTGCTGAAGGCTCAGTGGAAAGAGAGGTCATCATTCTACTGCTTGTACAGATCCTTTGGTGAATGGGTATGATAATAATAAGAGAAAAAGAAAAAAAACTTTCATCTGTATCTATTTCCTCTCCCTGGTTCCCTGTCTGTATTGCTTTAGTTTACATTAAACAATCCTCTTAGCAACTGACTATGAAGCCACAGGCAAAGGGATTTGTATTGAGGCTAGTTTGTCAGCAGTTCTCATTTATTTAATAACGAAATATAATATTAGGATGGTCTAATGACAGAAAATACCATAATTGTCAAACGCTCTTGGCAGAGGGTGTGTGGGAATGTGGGTAGAGTCTTCCCATCTCCTTTTGCAACTGGTAAGCCCCACTTACATCTATTTTATATATTGGTGTTCAGTAATGAAGGATTCAGAAACCAGACCTATTTTCAATCTGGGCTTCTTGTTGCTATCTATACCCATTAATCTTAGGTCAGAGTGAAGCTTTTTTTCTAGATGACTAAGAGTTGGCATTTCCCCTTAAAGAGTACATTTATATTAAGGATCATCTTGAAAACAGTTCAAATAGAAAATGAATAGTACATAAAAAGAATGTACAAAAATGAATAAAGAATCGAAACAAAAAGGCCACTGACTAACAATTCTCTCCCTTTCTTCTTTCATAAAGGCCATATGTTATATTCTATGCCATTCCAGAGTCCTGAAATAACTCCATCCTTTCACGAGATCACTCTCCTTGTCTCGTTCAACATTATTTTTAAATTCTACTCTCTATGTTGCAATAGTAAAATGATGACAACTATAGTATCTCTCCTTTCCCCACCAAAAGTATACATCAGGGTGGACTGGGATCTAATATTTTTCTGTTTTGAGTTACTTCTAACACCAGGAGTGGTATAAGAATGAGAGAAATTGCTTAGTAAGTATCAGTTGATGCATTGTCCCCATTTATTCTAGTAAAACTATATAGTAAAACTATCCATCTATGTCTGTCTATCTATCTATCTATATATATACACACAGATATATAATATTTAAATAAACCCTTATTATATGTGCAGACAAGTATAATTAATCTTCATATGGTGTTTTATAACACTTTGGATATATGATATATGTTTAATGTGCCAAGTTGAAGTTTAGGCATCAAGAGAACAGATCTTTATTAATTTTTACAAACTTACTTTTATGGTAATATTTTTAAAAACTATCACAAAAATGCACAGAGAATTCTCCAGTCTTTAGTGTGTGAAGATAGTTAAGCCAAAATTCTGCAAAACCAATTGCCAGACCAACGCCAAGCTTCCTCGCACTCCAACTCCTTGGCAAGGCAAAGTTCGCCTACTTCAGAGAATACAGAGAAAAAATCCAGGACACCCCTCGTGAGAACGAGTGGCCAAGCTCCAACATGTTCTGTCACAGCCATGGATACTGAACACATCCAACTCATGGTTGGAATTTGATGCATAATATGGTGATAGTGAGTTAGGTAGAATGCAGCCAACCTTATTCTGCTTTTAGAATCAAGACTTTGGTATTGGGGAAGTAATAAAGAGTCATATAGGAGGTGAGAACCTGAGGGCAGGAGCATTCCAAGGAAGTAAATAAATGCCAAGTTGAAACCCCCAAAGGAATAATTACTAAAAGAGCCATTTTCACTCCCATTATTACTATTTAGATCAGCGACATAATTGATAAGAACTGAAAAAATTAATGCACTGGTATGACTGGACTATAAAATACCTTGGCTAGTGAAGAAAGTAGTCAGGACACATTTTAGAATTCAGTCATAGGAAATTAAGAGGAAAGGTGAATGTTTTTCTCCAAAGAAGTTGTCTAGTGTTAACAAAAGCATAAATGTTTAAAACTCTTTTACAGCTAAAAAGAAATTGGGACTACCAGATCAACAAGGGAAACTATGAAAAATGGCTTATCCTGGGGTAGCTCTATCTGTGAAAATAATTAACATTCAACTAAATGAAAATTATCATAGAGATCGAGACCAGTTCCATTGAAATTAATGAGCCATAAAGGGGAGAAAAACAATTGAAGCAGCCAGTGAGAAATGTTATTAGTGAAAAGGAAGTCCAGCTGAAGTGCTTCTTTCTCTAGAATAAATACATAGCACATATTAAAGAACTTATAATAAAACTTGTCAGTATA
Source organism: Avahi laniger (assembly GCA_963575035.1). Classification (NCBI taxonomy): domain Eukaryota; kingdom Metazoa; phylum Chordata; class Mammalia; order Primates; family Indriidae; genus Avahi; species Avahi laniger. The sequence goes on from CAUYSK010057990.1 coordinate 5,606, forward strand.
CAAATTCAAATATGTCATGACTTATTGTTACATAAAAGAATTTACAAAAAAAGAGGATTTATTTATGTTTTTGCCCATTCATTTCTCTTCTTTTTTTATTGCTATCATTTAGCCACTATATATTCTTGAATGGAGGAAATGCTCATGGTTAAAGGGAAGGGAAGGGAATAATATGGCAAGGATATCAAGAGGAAAGTTCCTTAGGGTATCCTATTAACACTCTCTAGGCTTCTTTCCTCAACCGTTTTCCTTTTTTTGTTCTGCACGCTTCAACTACCAAATCTATACTTTTATTCTAGAACTTCTAAGCTTCAGGCTCATATATCCTACTACCTATGATACAATTGTATGAAAATGTCCTAAAGGAATCAAGAAAAAAAAGTGCTGCACTTAGAGTATAGTACTAGTAGGAGCCATTCATACTTGAAGGGGGAAGAGAAAGAAAGATTCCTGGAACCAGGAACATAGGTCTGCTGTACGTGTTGTCTGCCAGGAGCTGTGATCTTCAGTAGAGTGATGGAACACTCTGTAGTGATCTTCATAAGGAGAGATGAGTAATAAATATCCTACTCTAACTCTTCTCCTGTCTTCTGATACCTCCCATTGGTTGAACCCAACTGGCAGCTAAAGGGTAAAAGGATTAACCCATGGATGTCATCTATGTCAGCCAGCTCCCTGGGACACTAAGCATGGCAAAAGAGTGGAGAACAAAACATATTCAGCACACCACCCTTTCCAAAAGTCTTTCATTTTTTTCTTGTATTCTTGTCTTCTATGTTGTTTAGAGTTCCATGAACTCACTTTTCATGGGAAGAGGTAAGCAGAAAGGGATTTCAGATAGAAAAATCTATTGACTATGAAGAGGAAATATGCAAGGGTCAGTCAAAAGAAACAAAGTAAACTGAGTTAATAGATTTAGAAGGTAATGTACAAGTCAATGAGATCTTAGAGAAAGGCAGGTAATATGGAGGAAGAAATTGACAGATTTGTGAAACTGCTTACATTCTTTCGACTCTAGAATTGAGATGAGATGAACACCACGTGAAAGAGAGAATGGTGAAAGTTTGAGATTTCACACAAAGCTAAACACAAGTACCTGATTTATTTGTTGAGAAAACAGGCCATTGACCTTTTAATAATGACATTGTGGTAAAGGAGAAGTATGAGGTGAGAAGAACCTGTCTGGCTTTGGATCTTGGATCATGTCCCCTTCTTTTTTGGTAGCTTATCAAGGTGCCAGCTCACAGTCTGTGTTACCTCAAAGGAAGAACACAAGTTTCTGATGGATATAAGCACACAGCTGAGCCCCTAAGGCTCTCCCCATAGGAAAAAGGCCATTTCTCCATCAAGATTCATTTCCTGTTACATAGATGACTAGTCCAGCTCTGGTCCAAGCTTCTCTCTTACCATCATGGTAAGAGGATAGAAGGGACACTAGATAGGAAAATGTCCCAATGCATGTGCCTGTCTGAGGCAGCATCCTGCTACTTAGATTAGTTTTCTTGGCTTCTCTGTCAGTCTGCATGCTTATGGACCTACACTGAGGAGGAAGTAGGCATAAAGCTAGGAACCAACAGACACTGCCTCTCTGATGCTGCCTTGTCTTCTCTTGGTTTGCTTTGTTTGCCTGAAAAAACAAATTTGGCTTATTCTTTAAATCTTTAAGATATAGATACCTGCTTTGGCATAGGATTGAAATTTTTGTTTTGCATATCTGTTTCAACCACTGACCAGGAGCTTTCTGAGGGAAAAAATCATTATCTGTCTTCTTTCTTTTCACTGCCTGTCAGAAAAGTGCATGTGGCAAGTATTCAATGAAATGTTTGTTGAATGAATAATTGTGCATGTGGCATAACCAAACGCCCCACTCTTGTGAGATTTTACTAACTACGGATTCCTAAGGATAGGCAAGAGAAATTAAAACACTCATAGAACTAAGATATGTGTGATCTTAGAAAATAACAAGAAATGAGTACACCAGAAAAGCTATCTATTAAATATATACTTAATTGCATCTTGGTAAGTTGTCACACAGGACAACAACTCTTCTGAGGTCTCCGCAAGGTTCATTGGTCAAATCACAAAGTCAGCGGTGTTAATATTTAAACAAACAGAGCCAGTCTACATGTCTGTCAGAAGATGTCTGAGAGGCAGTTTCCTGGAGTAGATAGTCTGGCCTTAATGGGCATAACTGGGTAGAGAATAGCAATCTAGAAGTCAGAAGACTGGAACTTTAAGATTTAAGAACATACTTAAGCTGAACAATGACCCTCAATTCCTCTTTTGTAAAATGATAGGGTGAGATTATAGGATCTTCAATAACAGCCCAATTAAGCCTATAAATCAATAAAGCAAATACGGGAATTGCAGTAAAAAGAAGGAAAGAGAAATGAGGAGGTAAGAGGGAAATTAAATTAAAATACTGCTTTTAATGGAATATTTTGCACTCCGTAGTATTAGAACATGACATTGTTACAAATATATTTTATATTATCCTATTAAAAACCAAGAACCATTTGTCCTATATAAATATTGGAAAGGGATCATCGGATGTCTTCAAAGTTTCACTCATGGGTTTTCTGCGCTTTTCTCTTTCCATATCCCCACAAACCCTCACATCTACTTCTGCCCTGGTCCAGATGGGACCAACGATCTGCATTCTTCTCCCACCCACCCTAAAGATCTATGACTTCAGCTTAGTGTTTAAGAATCTGGGGCCACATCCTGTGCATCTGACAGGGAGCAGTCGAGGCCTGCATACAAGTAAAAGCTGTTTCAGAGACACTGTTTCTCCTGAATCTGAGAGCCACTGAAGAAAGAACGGAAATCAAAGAGCCAGAAGGAAAGATGAGTGGCAGAACCAGGGAAACCGACAGCAAAAGGAAAAGCAAAGAATTCAGATAGCTCCAAGGATGCCATTTCAGTAGAAAGATAGGACTTCCCTCACTAGTTAACTAACTCATATTGTTCAAGGAAAGTGATCCAGTGCTTACAATGATGAATGAGGAGGATATGGAAGAATGACAGAATGAATGAATGAATGAATTCACTGAAATATTGCACTTGTATCAGTCTCATTCATCCCAGATCCTAAGTTATTCTTTGCAGATATCATCAGGAAGGGGCAGCAAATCATCTCCCTCTGTCCTCTTCTCATATGCCAACCTCCAACTTTTCTCATACGTAATCAGAGGGGGAAGAATGCTGAACCCAAGTGCATTATAAATACTGCGAAACTGAAGGGAAGTAAGCTGCAGTAATAAAACCTCCTACAGCGGGCCAGCCAAGCAAACCTCTCTAGCAAGTCACATTTTATTATTTTCTTCTCCAAGTGCCATTTCTCTAGTGACTGTCATACATCTTACACAAGGTTTCAAATCAAATCTACATCCACCCCCACCTTTCTCTGGACTGGGAGTTCTATGCTAGTGGTTGCTTTACAACAAATTTCATATATCATCAAAATTGACATAATTCCCTCGTAATTGATGTGGCTGGCACATTTTCCTTCATTTTTTATTGGAAGAATGAAGCTAAAGTAACAAGAACCATTCTAGCTAGATATTCCTCAAGATCTTGTGCAAATAGCTTACCCCAGGGACTCCTCTGTTTGAGGATGAGGAGTCTCTGGGAGAGAAGGCTGTGACATACTGTATAAGCACTGGACAGCTTCAATCCCAGTTCAGGCTCTTCCACCAACTTATTGTGTGACTTTGTGCATCTTACTTCATCTTCTTGGTGCAAACTCTACATTTATAAAATGAGATGGCCTTAATAGAAAAGGGCAATCACCCCAATAGAAAAATGGGCAAAAAACTCTACATAAACAGAAATTTTGCAGAAGAGGAAACACTTATGGCCAATAAACAAATAAAGAGATGCTTAGCCTCATTAGTAATCAGAAAAATGCAAATGAATACCATCAAAAGATACCATTTTATTCTCACTAGATAGACAAAACCAAAGAAATATTAATATTATAATGCCAGGTGATGAAAAGACTGTGAATGAGCATGTTCCCTTCTATATTGCTGAAGAGATTTTCCCCTGTAGAAAACAATTTGGTCTTATCCTATAAAGGTGAATATTTCTTTACTTTGTATTTACTAATTTCTTAGAGTAATATAGAAAAAACTATTTCATATAAAGTTAATGAATAAATAAGTGTATTTACCTATATTTGTAGGATTTTAAGGGTACAAAAAAGAGTGTTAATGAATGGAGTTAATATGTTCATGTTTGTTGTTTATTTCAGATGTTTTTTTACAAGAATTTCACTTTATCATTTAAAAAGTCAAATAGCGTTAGACAAAGTTGATACTATTGCTACTTTTGTTGAGATGAAGACTTAGACTTAGGGATCAATTGACTGATCTAGAGCAAGTGTGCATCCAGAGCTACGTGTGATTCTTTTCAATTGGTGTAAGAGAAAGAATGTTCAGGCAGACCTGGGTTTGGATTTTTATACTAAGCACTAGATGATGTTAATAACCATGGAAGAATTATTTCAGCTCTCTGTGTTTTTGCATCTTCGTCCCTTAAAAAAATGAGACTAATTATGTCTACATTTTTGAGTTATGAAGATTAAATAAGATAATTTGTCTACAGTGTATTAAATTTTAGTTTCTGACTCCTTTTCCTTCTGTAATACAGGCCTCTTTACAATGAGACCAAAAAATGCCATCTTGCCAGAGACACCACCCAGTGTCTGTGTGACTAACACAGACACATGTTGGAATTATTGTTCTAAATAGGTAATTCTGACTTGCTACTTGTTCTTGGTGTCCTTTGACACCACTGTCTTCATTCCGCCTTGGTTGCCTTTCACAGCTACACCCGCCTTCCCTTCTTGCTCTGAATCCTCTGTAGATCCACTCTGAACTAACTTGCCTCGATTTCCCGCACCTGCTATGCTGCCCTCCTGGGTTTTCGGTAGGAGCTGCTGCTCATGCTGTCATTCTCTGTACGCCATAGGGGCTGTGCTGGGAGAGAGTCTCACTTTTTTTATTGTTCAAACTATTTCCTCTTAACCAAATAAAGACAACTTGACATTCTGCAGTCTAATCCTGCCTCTTCTGCCACTTAACCAAATCCATGATCACCGATCACTTTGTCACAATATTTTGTCTCTTGACTCATGATATTCTCCCGTACTTCTGATTCCACTAACTGCTTGGTCAATTTGAAAGTCCACGCTGTTGACCCACTGAATGTCCTATGCTAACATTTGCTTGACTCCTTCAAATCCGTTTGTCTTCGTTTCCACTCTCTTTCAATGATCTACTCTCATTGGCACAAGTTTGACCTATTTATAAACCAGAATTATTCCACCCTTGAAATCTTAAACTTTAATATTTCACTCTGTGACTCCAACTTAGTATGCCTACTTGGTACCTTTCTTACTTTGAGTATATTGACTTCTGAACTGAAGAAAGATCCCCTACTAAGCCTTCTGTTTTTCTTCCAGTTAATAATTTCCCTCCTATTTTCTCATTTTCTCTTATTTATTTATGTCTAGACAGTATGTACTTCATAGTCCATTACTTTACTCATTGGCAGACTTGGATCACTTGATCCTTGATATTATATAGAATCCTCTTGCAACCTGTATCCTTTCAGAAGCTGCAGTGGTCGAGTTAACTCTTGCCTACTGCTGAAGAAAATCCTCTAGCCGTGAGGACTGGAACCATGATTAAAACAAGATCCCAGCCTCACCAAAATCCTCCTCCATCATCTCTCCATCCAAATCCCCTCAAGAGCTATTTTGAACCTTCGCTACCCTTAACAAAATTCCCCAATTCTCACAATTGTCTCCTCTCTCTTACATTACTAGGAATTAAGGGTGTGAAGAGAGATAGCCCTAATCATCCATCTTTGCCACCTGTGACTTCTCCCAGTTGAACCCAGGCTTTTCTTCTGATGCTGTGCAAGGCAACCTTCTAAACTACACTAAGCCTCACCCCAGATCCATCAACTCCAGCCTCCTCAAAGTCCTTAGTCTCTGTTTCCTGACCTCTAAATTATAAATAACACTTGGAGCAATCATTGTCTTTGCAGAAGAAGAGCTTCTAGAGCAGAAATCTCAGACAGGAAGAATCCCTATCAGGTTAACAACTACACGACATAACAGAAGAGGCCTTCTGGGCAGATGGCCAAACCGGCCATGATGAAAGAGCTATAATAAATTTACCCTACTGAAGACTGTATTGTAATTTAGATAGGTAGAAATCCATAATAATCACTTTACTGCATTTATACACTAACTTTTGTTATCAAAGTAAAATAAAACCCCCACTGCCTCAATTATTGTATTGCTTTTCCTCAATTTCACATCTGACTACTTGTGACATTATTTCTTTCCTTCCAATACTCTCCATCTCTAGATAGTAAGGAAGTGGGAAAACTTAAAGAAAAAAAGGCACACACATACTTTTTTCTATATCAAATATCTATCTTTTTGATTTTTTTTCCTTCCTCTGCCACCTCCTCATCTGAAACAAAGAAAAAAACACACAATTGCTTTCTGAGTGTTCCAAAGTATTTGCTGGTCTTGGATACATGACTGGCCAAATCTTGCCTCAGTCTGCTAAGGCAATGATGGTTTGATGGACATTATCACTGGGGCTGAGAATTGAAAACTATTTGACTAATATAAAATGTAGGGTTTTATTGGAAAAGGCATTTCAATAGTATGAATCCAGTGATTAGATCTTTTGTTGCTTTGGGGCACACAATCCACCTGGAAAAGTAACTGCAGTAATTCTTTTGATTGGCATTCTCTGGGTCTGTAACTGAAGATGGAGAAGCAGACAGTGAGCTGGAAGGGCTCTACAGAGTCGGCAAGTGGCCTTTCGGATCCTTTCCTTCCTCCAGAAATACTTACATACCTTCTCTACTTTTAATTTGGATACAGATCATTATGTGAGTATTTCAAATTACTCTGCCTGTCCAGATTCAGGTGGTTTACAAAGGTATTTACAATTGAGTAGCATCGTTCTACTTGTAGGAAGTTTAATACAGCACAGAAAATACAGGTACTAAGCTAATGTATTATTCCATCAGAAATGGATAAAAATAAAATGAAAACAAAAGTAAAAATCTTGATTTCCTCCATTGTGCTTTCAGTCTCAAAAAAATGCAAGAACAGTAGAATAGTATGCTGGAAATAAAATTATATTTTCTGAAATAGAGCAATAATACCAAGAAAATATTTTTAGATTGTAAATATTTTGAGGGGAGAGTTATGTCTTATATGTCCTTAGTATCTCCTACTACTCTGCATAGTGCCTAGTTTGTAGACACTCAATAAATGCTTTGCAAATGCATACATGATTTCATATAATTTTATCAGCTTATATCATATATTTTGACACTGCTTTCATCACCAAATTCCTGAATTTTCTCTGATTATATATTCAGATGTTTTGCATTTATACAATAATTTTTAACTTCAGATATTTTGACTTGCATTATATAACTTAATTTACAGAATAGCTCCTGGTATAGGTTGTTATTCCCATTTGCCAGCTGAGGCAAATGAGTCTGAGAAGAATTGAATGATTTGCATGATGTGAATTTAGCTAGGGGCAAAGCTGGGACAAGAAACTCTGCCTTGAAATTCCCAGTTTGGTTCTCCTTCCACTTCAGCATACTGCTATTTTCCATTCCAGGTAATACAATCTATGCAAAATCTGAAGAACTAAGCTAACTCTTGGAGGTTATTTGGGTCAATATGGAACAACAGGCACACACCATCATGTGATGGTGATATGTCCTCTGATCTTATACCTAGCTGGGTTTGAATCTTGAATTCTTAGCAATGTCATCTTGGATCCTTATTTAACCTTTCTGATCTGATCTTCCTCTTCACTAATAAAAGAATAATTATATCTACCTTAACAGTTGTGATGATTAACTAAGATACTAAAGGAAGGGCTTAGCATTTAGCCAGGCACACAATAAGTGCCCAGTGAGTGATTATTGAAATGTAATAAGTTAACATTAGTAAAAATTAGGAAACGTGTTCTTAAAATTGAAGTAAAAAAGTCTACAGGAAGATTGTCATTGCTACATGTGAGTGCTATATGTGAGTGAAGACGGCAGTGTTAAGGTTTGTTTCCCTCCCTTAATTCTCTCCTTTCTTTTAGTTGACATCTCTCTTATCCAGCCTCCTCTAGCCGCTCATAAATTGTTTCTTGCACTTTTCACCCTACACATTTTCCCCTTAGGGCTTCTTTCTCTGTGTTTATCTGCATCCAGATATCCGTGTCTATAGGTAACTGTTAATACATAGCCTACTTGGTGGCCTGGCAAATATAGTTGCTTCTCTACAAGTTTTTCCATTTCCTACTAACAGACATCCCTGTTTCCAGATAGAGACCAACTTGAAGGATCATGTTTGTCCTGCTACTATAGCTATGGTCAGTAAGTGCACATTCACATACCTTAGAGTCCTATCTGCCATAGAGCCATGAACTATTTTCAATTTGTTTTTGCTTTGGTGTCTGAAGATGTGTCCAGATTATTCCTTTGTTTATATATGGGCAGGTGGTAGCTATATGTATTAAATTCTCTGAAAGACAAAGTCTATTAGCCAATGCTTTTGCTTGTATTTATGAATATGCACATTCTCTTTTTTTCTGGTATTGATTTTGAGATACATTATGTTCTCCGTAAGTGAGCTTATGGACCATCTTAATCCCTGTTTCGTTCTGTCTCTGAGTTCCTATGAGATCAACTGACAGTATTTTAATTTGAAACATAATTCAACCTTAAAAATCTTGTTTGTTCTTGTCCCCATTTTTTGGTCTTTGGAAGAACCTCTTTTACTGTTGCTCTAAGATATTCCCAGAAGAGAAAATCAAGTTAAAGGATCACCAATTCAGGAACAGACTTTTGGTCAATGAAATATTAGCTTGGCTACTGTTACAAACATAATAGGAATATCATATATCATAGATGCATAAATTAACATCATTGAAGAATTCATAGTATAATGTAAAAGGTCTTAGGTTGCATTGGTAAAGGAAACAAAAATGCTATTCCAGTAATAGAAAGTCATGTTCCTATTATTCTTGTTGTTTCTAATTTTGGGGGAAAAGTGACATTTTTAAACTAAGTTATTTTCACTAGAAATTAAAGAAATGAAGAAGGAAACCACACAGTATAAGGAATAGTTAAAGGCACAGAATAAAAGGAACACATGAGAAGAGAGAACATTTCTAAGAGGTGATAGGATTTATTCAATATGGCTTCAGAGACAAACTCAGTAATGGTTGGATGTCACCAGGAGAAGATGACAGCTAAAAATAAGAAAGAACTTGATGATCGGTGTTCCTCTGTAATAGGATGGACTGCACTGCAAAACAGGGAGTTTCCTGACACTGGAAGTACCCAAAGAAAGGCTAACTGGCTGACTGTTACATGAGCTGAAGACAGCCCCAATGCGAGCTGGGCTTGATAACCTTCAAGTTCTGTTCCAGTCCTCAGAGGCTATGGTTAAAATGGAAATGTGAATGCATACGCAATTCCTACCAAGGAATGAAGGCTCTGACAGTAAGAGGTTAGAAAATAATGTGAAAGACAAAGACACATTTTGAAGGGAAACGAAAAAGAAGAAGAAAAGAACTAAATTTTAAAAAAATTCTCTTGTGCATTGTCTGTGGCTGTCCCAGTGAGTGTCTGCAAACCCGCAAAGCATGGGAAAAATCAAAGAGGATAAAGAGATTTGGGAAAAACTAAATTATTTCTCTGCATTCCTCTTCACCACAGAAAATGATGAGAAAACGGCCTGCCCCGGGGTTATTCTTCCCTGACAGTGAAGGTGAGCCTCTGTCAAGGAGTGATGTGTTAAATGAAAGGGTAAAGGGACAAGAGGAGAACTAAAAATGCCAGACATCATAGAGAAAGCATGCTAGTTCTGAAAGAATGAGAGAACAGTACTCCCGACAGAAATGTGTTTCATCTTTCAAAATAGGCACTCTAAAAATTCAGTTCTGCAGGGGTGCCCTGTTCGTTATTGGGTTTTAGTAATAGAACGGTCACTGGCCCTTGAGGACAGGTGACCAGGATCACTTCCTAAGGGAGGGAGGAGGATAAGCTTCTGGAAGCTGCCAGGACACGAAATCCTAGGTCCCCCAGTACACGAAGCAGATGTTATATGGTTTGCTGGAAAGGGAGCCTTCTCACAGAGCCTTCCAGCTGCTGCAGAGTTAGGGACTTTTGGGGAGATGACAGTGGGTCTCAGTGAGAGAGAGGGAATAAACATTAAATGTTGCATTTTTTATGACTTTATCCTACTCAGTTAATTGTGCAAAGACCTACACTTGGTGTTCAAAAGTAAGACTGCTGCTAAGAATAGCTGGGCTCCTTCTACCCCACCTCCTCTTGAGTCTGAGCTCTAACTCTAAAGTCTTACCAGATATTTTCAGTTTGTTATTTCCATAAAACTTCACAAGTATCACAAAAGTCTCTGTTCAGGTCTAGGAAACCAAGGTCAGAGAGGTGTACTCACTATCACTGGGAGATACAGCTAGAAATGCACAGAGCCACGCTGTTATTACTGGACTGTCTGACTCTAGAGCCTGCACATGTCCCTCTAAACCAGGAGCCATGAATGTGTTCTCCCATTGTTAAGCAGAAGCATCCATTACGCTGGGATCCCTCTTCTCCCTTATAACAGTCTCAAAGTTAACAATACAAATAATAAAACAAAAAGGAAAACAATTTCAGTGACACTGATATTCTCAGCAGCCCTTCACTAGACTTTGCCTATAGATACATATATATGCAAATTAGTTTAGACACATTTATAGGTTCAAAGAAAAATACAGGAAGACACTAATAACAATTTGGGAACAGACAAACCTCTCTGGGTTGCATGGAAGAAATCTTTGTGGGAAGCTTACCACATTGTCCAGAAATAATGCACTGTGCTTTGCTTCAGTTATTGGTCTGAACGCCTCATTTGCAATAATGGTAGAGAGATCTGGATATTGATCCATGTTCTTAAGTCACTATAAGTTCTTGATAAACCATGTCACTTTTCAGAACTTTATTTTCCTCATTTGGTAATGATGGGACCAGACTACATTTTTGTATGAGGCAGCTTTTGGTCCTAAAAGTAACAATTCTAGATGTTAGTTGCAAGCAGATCATGAAAGATTTTGAATGCTGAGTTAAGGTATCTGGACTTTATCCTGCATACCATGGAGGAAGCACTGAAGGGTTTCAAGCTAGAGGCTGATGTAACAGTGGTAGTATTTTTGGAAGATTAATCTCATAACAGGATGCAGGATGAATTGTACTAAGAAAAGCTTAGTGGTATGAAGTTCAGATAAGAGGTTAATGCAGTAAACCCAGGCCTCAGTAGATAAGGGGATGAATTAGGGCCCTTTTCTGGAATCTTTATGTAGGACTATATTATTAGCCAGGCAAGGTCAAACCCCTGCTATACTTGACAGTCCTTCAAATGTTAGGAGACAATCTGCTTTTACTTGGTCACTGCTCATCCAGGATAAATGTCCTCATTTGCGTCAGCTGATCCTCAAATAAGCATTACTTAATGGGTAAAGGTATTTCAAAGCAAAGCAAATATCTAATACTTAATTGGTTGTGTTATATAACCTACCTAATGCACAGTTTATGGACATGCAAAATGAAAATAATAGTTCCTATCTCCCAACAGTTTTGAAAGGATTAAATACGTATGATTTAGTTCATGGTTTGGAGCTTAATAAATGTTTGATAAATAGCAATGTATTAATATTATCATCCTATGGTATCCTATTTGTCTCCTCTGGAAATATTCCAGGTTATAAGTGCCTTTCTTAGTTTGTGATTGAGAATTAACAGCAATAAACACACTGGCTAAGTGACTTTAGGCCAGGCCCTATTTTGAGCATCTGGGCTATGCTCTTGAGCTTCATAATATTAGTCAATAAGTCGCATGTTAGTATTGCTAACTCCATTTTACAGTTGAATAAATATGGTACAAGATGATTAAGTAACTTTTCTCAAGTCACACAACTAGTAGACAGTCTCAAAGCCAATATTTTACTGGGTAATCAAATTCCAGAGTCTATATCTTCAGTTGCTTTTCAAGGCTTTCTCTTAGGGGTGTTCTGTCGAAGAGAATATAGTATTACTGTTTCATGTACAGGCCACTGCCTAAGATTGTATTCATGGCCTTATAGCATTTGAATAACATCACTGATACATCAGTTTTGCTGTTGTATTGAGTGATTGTTTCATACAAACTGCTATATCTTTTGCTATTTGGTTTATTTTTTGAAACTTAGTGTATAATATTGTAGCTGTTAATTATTACTTCATTAGTTTTGGCTCAGTATTTAAACCTACTAATGTTGTTTACGTTTCTGATTCTAAATTTTAAAACTATCCCGTTCAGCTATTATTATCCAGAAATATAGCGCTTTTTATTCCCAGATTTCATCTTAGTCATTAATAAATGTATTACAAAGCATAAGAACCAAGTACAGAATAAAATCATAACTAGCAACCTATTCCTAGACTAACATTGATACACAATTAATATTCACTGGATATAATTGTTTAACTGACTAAAAATTCATTTAAACAAATCCTCTTATATTTAACAATGTTGAATTTTTATTGTAAGCATACTGTCCTTTGAAGTGTCACCAAATGCTCATTTTAAATATGCTAAAATATGTGTTTTATTCTTTCCTCTATATCAGTTATGTGACCTTCCCTTAATTCATTTAATTTTCATGAAGCTCTGTCTCCTCACTTGAAAAACATAGATAGTAAGTCCTGCTCTACTTATTTTAATTTTTTATTAGAATCAAATTAAAGAACATCTAAAATTACTTACTTGATGTTTCAATTTCATAATCTTATTTCAAAGAGGAAAATGTAGTAGCACTTGCATAGAATGCTAACATATATAAAGTCCTTTAGCGCATTCTTTTCCTCTTTTAATCTTCCCAACAATCCATCGGTTGGGTAGGGTAAATAATGTTATCCTTACTTTTAAGATAAAGAAACATTGATTCTGAAGAGGTTAATTTCCCAACCATATAACTTAAAATGGGCACTTGAACTAGAACTTGAGCTCAAGTCTGTTTAACTCAAGTACAGACTGTTCGTATTAAAACCAGTAAAGCCCTGAATGAAATTACAAGTTAAATGTCTACACACCCTCTGCTTTTCTGAAGGAAGAGTCATGGGATTGGTACTGTCTTGTAAGGGACATCTGTGACAGTTTTCCTGCCACTGCTTTTTCCTCATAGGGACAAGTAGGTTAATATCTGCCAAGACCAAGAGGAACAGAAATTAGGAGGTAACTTCTGAATGAAGTTGTGAAAGGAGATCAACAAAGTTTTGCTACCTCTTAGAATTGGACTTATTTAAATGTTAAACTGCTTCACAAGCACTCTTCTTTTAAAAGTTTCGGAAGCCATTAGCTAAAGGCTGTATAACACAGTTACTCTGAGAGACAAGCATCCTTTTATGCAATGGACTCTTCCAGAGCTGTGTGCAGAGACAGTATTCAGATCCTGGCAAGAAGGGGAGGCAACATCCAGGTCACCTAACTCCATCCCACCTAACTGGCCTATTCCTAACTCCTAAATGCCTGCCCCTCTCTCATAAATAGTGCAGTGATCCAGTTACATTCAGAGCCCTGTTGATGACAATGTCTATGCATGTGCTATCTATAAGCCATCAGTCTCCATGCCTCTTTATTTCTGGCACAAATTCTCAATTAGGAACAACCACAGGAGACCTCCCATTGACTTCATGTAAAAAGTATCATCATGACCATGTGTTTGGAGATAAAAGAAAACTTGAGCTCATTTCCCTTCTTAAGTGATACGTAATGGTCATGTGTGATGTCAAAAGTGTGGAAATATTCTCAAGAGCAGATTCTCTATTTTTTTCAAACCCATCTCATATATTTACATCAATCAAAAGAAAATTCTTTACACTTCTCCATTTGGAGAAGTGCACAAGGCTTATTTTCTCATCAACTTACTTGAAAACCTAATTATACTGAACCAGATGTTGTGTTTAACACCAATAGATGTGGCAAGCAATCGGTTTTTGACAATGACACAAATGTCAATTCAAATTGCTCAGACTCTACCCTGGGAGCTCGATTCCAAGGCAATCACAGTCATTGCCTCATTTCTTATTTTTAGCTTATTAAATAAAAAAGAGTGAACAAGTGTTGAATGTACTGTAATATAGTGAATCTGCATACAAGATAGATATGAGAAAAATCATTGATATCCAAAAAAATTAAGAAATAAATTTCAAACTAGAATCGTTAAACTCCTAAATCAATTCTCACTTTCAGTTTGGCTTCATTTTCACATATAAGAATTGAAGTGAGAAAAACAGAAATTCTTATAGAAGCCCAAATTCCTTGTAACTGTAAAAGTTATTCTAACTGTCCTGGGCCTGTATGTTGAAGACACTGAGCATGATAATTTTATCTATGTGGCCACTGAAAGCTATGGTTATTCTTTCTGTGGATCCCTCAGTAAACCAGGAAAAAAAAAAAAGCTACTTATTTTTATTCTAGTTAAAACCTCTGTCTTTGGGCTTAGAGACAATCAGAAAAGCTCAAGTATATTAGTATTCAGAATGTAATGAAATGCAATAAACTCCTAGTTTAAATCACTGTGCTTGTAAGAAACTCTATTCATGTTGACTAGCTTGAGAGAAAATGGTTTGATCTTGGGACTTGAAGGCATGTGTGACCTTGATCTGTTTGAAATAGGGCAGATTATAAGACAGCAGTAACGCAGTCTCCAACTATATCCAGATACCTCGATTTAGAGCCTTTTCAACCTATAAAGAAAGCAAGCCAAGACAGAAAGGGGTAATATGGAAGAAAATGCTAAATGTACTAGTAGAACCTATATAAAAATGTTGAAGATGTTTGTAAATTGATTTTAATTTCTGGTTTTTGGTTTCTGATTACAAGATAGACCAAGGTAATTGTAGAAAATTTAGAAAATTCAGAGAAGCAACACAAAGAAAATGACACTTGTATGTAAAGTCTTATTACCTCAGTTCTTCATTTCCATGCAAATGCAAAACTCAGACAGACATGTACACACACAGACACACACAAAAAGGAAATTCTTAAATGCTCTGACTGATTTATAGTTTGAATTGTCATTTATTCAGAGAAAATTTCTACATCAATCATTCAGATCTATTAGATGATTATTAATTACCTGTTATATCTAGCTATAGTACAATTGCGACATTTGTTGTTTCTACCCTTTGTTCCTGAATATGGGAAATTCACAGATGGGGCACCATTTAAAATATTCCCTTTGCTCTACGTCTCTTAATTTGAATAATATATATTTTAATCTAAAGTATATCAGAGGCAAAAATACATCAGACTACCAACAACAGTGGTTACCCACTTAATCTTAGGAGAAAACTTTATTACTTCATACACGTTGGTGTATTAGACAACCATTTGGTATTATGTGGCTAGACTGATGACAGAAAATTCTCACCCTATCGAAATATGGACTTGAATCTTGAAGACAAATTTTATGTCAAGAGGTCCAAATGAGATAGCCAGTGTGAAGGCATAATGTACAATTATACGCCACCCTCCCAAGGGTAAGGGAGAGGTGGTGTCAATGATAAGGCAGTGATGGAGCAATTGTAGTGTATTTTTAAGATAAACATCACTAAGGTTAATGGTGGAGTCTCTGGCTTTGGGTTAAGTCTATTCTTCTTTCTTGGGAAAGACCAGGTTTCCAGACAACTAATGCTTAGATGAAGAGGAAATTAGCTGTTCTCTATTCTAATCTAGACAAGTGCCTCACATCCTTAGAGGATAGGAACATTTATGTGGATACCTGTACCAATCCTAAAAGGATGGTTCTACTTTTCCATAAAAGTAACAATAGATATTACGAATTGGAAGAAGTTCTCCTGCCTCCAATGTAACTGAATTTGATAAAAATGAGAGAATTACAGAGTAGAGCTGCCCGACCAAACAGTAGGCTCTTAAACAGCTCCCAGTGGAAACAGCTGCTCTCTGAGAAAACAGTTCAGAATTCAAGACAATTTGTAAACCCTCAGTTCTTATAGTTGAAAATTTCCTCTTTATACTTGTTTAAACTTTACCATTATGTTTCCAGTTGCCTAGCAGTAGCTACTATTTGAATTAAATCTAGCTCGATTTCAAATGATCATCTAATAACTGTTTTGCATTGGGGTACTACGTACTTACACCAATTCTAGTACCTCGTCTAGTACCCCTGCATACATGACTTCCTTAATAATTGATGCTGCATGTTTTATTTAGGAAAAAGTTTTCCATATATGTACAGGTATGTTTCTGAGGCCTCTGTTTTATTCTTTTCACCAGTTGATTTATACCCGCTTAAGGAGTATAGTTTCTTAATTAATGCAACTTCATAAAAAGTCTTAATATCTAGTAGAGCAGAAATTTTCAGTTTCCCTGGCCCTTTATCCTTTCATGTAAATTTTAGAATTTGACTTTTTAAATTCCATGAAAATTCCTATTAGAGATTTTAAATAGAATTGCACGAAATCTAAAGCACAACTAGAGAGAGATGACATCTTTAAAATATTGTCTCCCTAACTTTGAATGTAATCTAATCTCTATTAGTTTGGTCTTCATTAATATTTCTTACAGTTTTACAGTGTTTCCTAATCATGTCTTGAAATTGTGTTTTTTGTTTATTTCTAGCTCATAATCTTCAATAAGATAGAAAATAACTATATTTTCTAGTTATTTTTTTCTGGGGCATATTTGCATATTAATCTTTTGCTCAGCCACCTTATAGACCTGTTATTTTTAATAATTTATCTAAAGATTGCATTTGCTTTTCTATGTTAAAATCACATTATTTGCAAATAGTGACAGCTTTACTTACTCTTTTCTTAACCTTATCCTTCTAATATCTTTTATCCTTGGCTTGGAGAATATGATAGGATTGGATTTTCTGAGTAGGAAATATTTGGATCTATTTGGCTAGAAAGGAATATCATTTAAGATAGCTTGCAAGAGATCAAAGAGGGAGTTCTAAAAGGCAAAGATATGAATTTGGACTTTATTTTAATGGGGAAGTACTAAAGATCTTTGAAAGGTGATTAGATGGTCTAAAAGTTATTTGGAGTATAGGGCTAATTAAAGAGAGAAAGACTACAGAGGCTAGTTAGGAAATAATTTTCATCATCAAGGTAAGAAGTGATCAAGGAATGAAGTATTGCTGTGAGTATAAGAATAAAAAATAAGAAATTCATCTGAGGCACAATCCAGGAAGAGACTGACTTGCTATGGTATTTAAGAGAAGAAATAAAAATAGAGGGAGGAATCTAAAAGGTCTCCTATTTTAAGATTTGGTGACTAGAAGAATAATAATATTGTCAGAGAAATATAAAAAGCTGTAGGAGAAATAGTTTAGGGTTTTGATTTCCTGATTTATTAGTAACTTTTACAAATAGGCTTATTGAGATATACTTCACACACTATACCACTCTATTTAAATATATACAGTTCAATGATTTTTAGTATATTCACAGTCATGAAATCATCTCCACCACCAATTTTTGAACATTTTTACCTTCCTCTCCCAAGACAAACACAAAACACAAACAAAACAAAACAAAAGCAGAAAACTCATACTCATTAGCAGTTAAAAACAGTTCCCCTGAATCCACTATCCCTAGTAAACCACTATTCTGCTTTCTATCTCTGTAGATTTGCTTATTCTGGAATTTAATATAAATAGAATTACACATTGTGCGGTCCTTTGTGACTGGCTTCTTTCACTTAGCATACTATTTTCAAGCTTTAGCCCTGTTGCACCATGTATCCGCATTGTATCCTTTTTGTTGGTGAATAGCATGCATTTCATGGAAATACAACATTTTGTTTATTTATCAATTGATGGCCATTTGGATCATTTCCACACTTTGGCTATTGTGAAAAATGCTTCTGTGAACATTCAGGTAAAATCTTTTGTGTGGATGTATATTTTCATTTCACTAGATATGGAAGTGCTAAGTCATATGGTGAAACTATACGTACATTTTTGAGAAAATACCAGAATGTTTTCCAAAGCAGCTGCAATTTTTTTCATTCCCACCAACAATGTATGACAGTTTGAATTTCTCCACATCCTTGACAACACTTGGTACCGTCTTTTTTGACTATAGCCATCCTGGTGTGTGTGAAATAGTATTTCACTGTGGTTTTGATTTATATTTCTCTAATGGCTAATGATGTTGATCATTGTTGCTTATGATTATTGCAATAGGCTTATTGACCATTTGTATATCTTCTCTGCAGAAATGTCTATTCAGATCGTTTGCTTATCTTTTAATTAGTAAGTTGTAAGAGTTCTTTATATAGTCTAGAGACAGCTTCCTTCTGACATACGTGATTTGCACATATTTGCTCCTATTTCATGTGAGTCTTTTCAAATTATTTTGGAATAAAAAATGTTTTAATTTTGAAGACCAATTGTCTATTTTTATAAATCTTTTTTATATCATATCTAAGAAATCATAGCCTAACTCAAGGTCATATAATGCACTCCTCTGTTTTCCTTATAGAATTTTATAGTTTTAACTCTCATATTTAGTCTATGAACTATTTTTAGTTAGTTTTTGGGAATGGTATAAGGAAGTTATAAGAATTCATTATTTTGCACGTGAATATCCAGTCATTCCCACACAGTTGTTGAAAAAACTATTCTTTCACCAATGAATTTTCTTGACATTTTAGTCAAAATCAATTGACCACAAATGTGAAGGTTTATTCTGTCCTCATAGGAAGTGTCAGGCAGTTGGTAAAAAATTGGTATTAATTCTTCTTTTAAGCCTTTGTTATAATTTACCAGTGAGGCCATCCCGGCCTAAACTTTTCTTTGTGAAAATTTTAAAATTAAAAATTCACTCTCTTGTTATATGTCTATTCAAATTTTCTCTTTATTCTTTAGTTTCATTAGTTTGTGTTTCTCAGATTTTGTCCATTTTAAGTTACCCAACTTATTGACATATAGTTGTGCGTTGTGTTCTTCTATAGTCCTTTTTATTTCTGTAATGACCATAATGTAAATTTTGAATCAGACAATTATTTTTGTTTTTATTATTATCATTATTTTATCAAACGAAACCTACATGGATCACTCATATATAAAGTAGATAAAGGGGTAACTTTTCCAAGAATCTCAGAGTTTTGGTTCCCTTGTCCTCTGTGGGGTCTTCTGAGACAATGCTAAAAAAACCCCCACAGAACACAATTGAAAGTCCTAGGCGTGGGGCTAAGCATAATAAATTTGTTTGTTTCTGATCAACCTGCTGAATTCTAGGTTTATCTGGGATATTCTTATTTGAGAAGCTAGATGTCCGGACCTAAAATACATCTTTCAGTCACCTCTCCGGGAGTGAAAATTGAAGCAACACACTTAAGTGGTTAAGAAGAGAAATGCAGTCTTCAAAAGATCAAATCAAGGATGCAAGTTCAGTCAGCATAAGGCAGGTCTGCAAAGCCAAAGAAAACATAGTACATAGGAGTGTGTAGGAGTGGACAATATTATGGAGATAAGAGTTAACAGTTTTGAAAAGACCCTTGGATTGCATGACAGGAGGGGTGCCAGTAGCTGTTTCTGTACAATATAGTACATTGTGTGCTCTACAATCAACTGTCCCCAATCATAATTATCTATTCCTTTAGGATGTACCTTATCTGGTTTGGCTTTCCTCTCACAGAACCCAAGGGTATCTTCATAGCCCCAGGAGGTTTTTGCCATTTCTATTTGCTGCCTTAATCTACTTCTACTGCTTTGAGGCTTGGGGCTTGCCACTTTAAGAAGCAAAATCTTTATCACTTAACTGCTATACTTAGTGCATTATCTCTCCCTGGGTTTCAGCTGTTCCCACTGTGCATTTGCTGGAACAAAAATCTCTTTCTGTATTTGAGCCCAAAGTAGTTTAACCAAATAGAAAACTAAAGTAATGTTACTTTCCCAACATACCTAAATTCTGTAATCAAAAAAGACATATTTTTTTAAAAAATTTCTATTTGCCATTTATACCCATTTCCAAAAAATTTCTGAAAATGTTTATAAACATTAACCGTGCACTTATCTAAACCACTGAAAAGTAGAATGATTTTTTTCTTTGAGTAGTTTCTTTTCTTTTTTTTTTTAAATTTCAGAATATTACGGGGGTACCAACACTTTGGTTATTTCTGTTGCCTTTGCACCACCTGAGTCAGAGCTACAAGCGTGCCCAGGCCCCAGAAAGTGCTCAGCACCCATTAGGTGTGAATATACCCATTGCCTCCTCTCCTCTCCCACCTGCCTGCCTGAATGATTTAAAAATGATCCTAGTAATATAAAGAGATAATTGAAAAAAAAAAGAGAGATAATTGTACCAGAAAACCTAGGAGAGAATAATTCTTGTAACCGACACCTTCTTCAGCTCTAAGACTCCTGCAGATAAAGCAGAGGGAAAATGAGGTAAAGATACTGGCAATTTTTTTTCTATTGCACAAGCACTGATGATTTTTGGTTTAGCATTAATGGGTCATCCAAAATAAAAATTGCCTAGCGAAGTGACTTTCAAATTTTAATGTGCTAACAAATCAGCTGAGAATCTTACCACACTGCAGGTTTTGATTCAGAAGGTCTGGGGCCTGAGCATCTGCATTTCCCACTAGATCTCAAATGAAGTTGAAACACGGTAAGATCCTCTTGAAACTTTTACTGCTGGCACAACCATGTGACAATTCAGCAGAGCACAATACAAAATGTGTTATTCTTTTTAAATATCAAAAGGAAATTATAACCTAAAAGTTGAAGGTAATAAAAAGAAAGCAACTAGCAAATAATCTGAAATTTTAACAACTCAAGTAGTAATGTCTCTTTTCATTCAAAATGCATCTAGACCTACAAAGAAGAACTGGTGCCTATCTTGCAGAAATTATTCTACAACATCAAGAAGGAAGGAGTCCTCCCCAACACGTTTTATGAAGCCAACATCACCGTGATACCAAAATCAGAAAAAGATGCAACAAAAAAACTACAGACCAATATCCCTTATGAATACAGATGCAAAAATTCTCAACAAATTCTTAGCAAACCAAATTCAGATGCTTATCAAAAAAATAATCCATCACAACCAAGTGGGCTTCATCCCAGAGATGCAGGGATGGTTCACCATATACAAATCTATAAATGTAATTCACTACATAAATAGAAGCAAAAACAAAGACCATATGATACTCTCAATAGACATGGAAAAAGCATTCAACGATATTCAGCACCATTTTATGATGAGAATGCTTAACAAAATAGGCATAGATGGAACTTACCTAAAAATGATGCAAACTGTATATGACAAACTCATAGCCAACATCATACCGAATGGGAAAAATTGAAAGCATTCCTGCTTAGAACTGGAACAAAACAAGGTTGTACTCTATCACCACTTCTATTCAACATAGTGCTAGAAGTCCTAGCCAGAGCAATCAGACAAGAGAAGGAAATCAAGGGCATCCAAATGGGGGCAGAAGAGGTCAAACTATTTCTCTTTGCTGATGGTGTGGTCTTATATCTAGAAAACCCCAAAGATTCTGCCATGAGACTACTAGAGTTGATAAACAAATTTATCAAAGTCTCAGGTTACAAAATCAATGTACAGAAATCAGTAAGATTCCTATACGCCAACAACAGTCAAACTGAGAACCAAATCAAAGACTCTATACCCTTCACAACAGCAACGAAGAAAATAAAATACCTAAGAATATATTTAACTAAGGAGGTAAAGACCCCATAGGGAGAACTACAGAACACTGAGAAAGGGAATATCAGAGGATGTGAACAGGTGGAAAACCACACCATGCTCATGAGTCAGCAGAATCAACATCGTTAAAATGTCTGTACTATCCAAAGTGATCTACAAATTCACTGCAATCCCTATTAAAATAACAACAACATTTTTTTTCAGATCTATAAAACATAATTC
Organism: Avahi laniger; assembly: GCA_963575035.1. Lineage (NCBI taxonomy): Eukaryota > Metazoa > Chordata > Mammalia > Primates > Indriidae > Avahi > Avahi laniger. The sequence continues at coordinate 27,629 of CAUYSK010057990.1, forward strand.
TATGCCTCATATGGAACCAGAGAAGACCCCATATAGCTAAAGCAATCTTAAGCCAAAAAAAAAAAAAAAATTGGGAGGCATCAATTTACCAGACTTCAAGCTATACTACAAGGCTATAGTAACTAAAACAGCATGGCATTGGCACAAGAACAGAGACATAGATCAATGGAATAGAACTGAGAACCCAGATACAAAACCATTCTCATATAGCCATCTAATCTTTGACAAAGCAGTCAAAAACATACACTGGGGAAAATAATCTCTGTTGAATAAATGGTGCTGGGAAAATTGGATAGCCACATGTAGAAGACTGAAATAGGGTCTGGGTCTTTCACCTCTCACAAACATCAACTCCTGGTGGATAACAGACTTAAACCCAAGACATGAAACTATAAGAATTCTAGAAGAAAATGTTGGAAAAATTCTTATAGACATTGGCCTGGCAAAGAATTTATGAAGAAGACCACAAATGCAATAACAGCAACAACAAAAATTAACATAAAATTTTTTAAGGATGACTAGTACATAAAAAATACAGAATAAGAATGCCACACACACACACACACACACACACACACACACACACACACGCAAATCACGTAGGCTCAAACAGATTGTGACTCCACCTGTTAGCCAATATAGTGAAAGAAAAATGAAAGATGTGTGATTAGAGGGTCAAAGTCACTCACAATTATCTTTAAGATTAACAAATTAAAGCTTTCAGCCATGATATACAGTTTGGTGGGAATCGCTGTATATTTGTTTAATAAAAGAATAAATGAATGAATGTAAAATATGAAACATAGTTCAGAATGTCTATAGGCCAGATAGTCCTTTCAAGCTATGTTATATCAACAGAATTAATTTTTTAAAAATTGAAATTCAGCTAGATTATCATTGTCACTGGTGCCTATTCTTTATTACCAAGCTTTATTTCTTTTTTTTAAATTTCAGAACATTATGGGGATACAAACATTTTGGTCACATATAATGCCTTTGCCTCACCCAAGCCAGGGCTACAAACGTGACCTTCCCCCATACAGTGTGCTCCGCATCCATTTAGTTGTGAGTTTACCCAACCCCAGCACCTCTCTCCCACCTGACTGACACCCAGTGAATATTAATACCATTTGACCATCTTGGTGTTGATCAGTTAGTATCAATTTGATGGTGAGTACATGTGCTTGTTTTTTCATTATTATGATACCTCACTTTGAAGGATGGGCTCAAGCTCTATCCAGGATAACATAAGAGGTGCTAGTTCACCATTGTTTTTTGTAGTTGAGTAAAATTCCATGGTATACATATACCACATTTTATTAATCCACTCATGTATCGATGGGTACTTGGGTTGTTTCCACATCTTTGAAATTGTGAATTGTGCTGTCGTAAATGTTTGAGTACAAATGTCTTTATTATAGAATGTCTTTTTTTCCTTTGGGTAGATGCATAGTAGTGGGGTTGCTGGATCAAATGGTAGTTCTACTTGTATCTCTTTGAGGTATCTCCATATTACTTTCCACAGGGGTTGTACTAATTTGCAGCACCACCAGCAGTGTAAGAGTGTTTAATCTCTTCACATCCACACTAACATTCGTTGTTTTTGGACTTTCTGATAAAAGTCATTCTCATTGGATTTAGGTGATATCTCATTGTAGTTTTCATTTGCATTTCCCTAATGATTAGAGATGTTGAACACTTTTTTATGTTTGCTGGCCATTATTCTGTCTTCTTTTGAAAAGTTTCTGTTCATGTCCTTTGCCCATTTTTTGATGGGGTTGTTTTTTTGTTGTTGTTGTTAATTTTCTTAAGTTTTATATAGGTTCTTTTTATCAGCCCTTTATCAGATGTGTAGAAAGCAAACATTTTCTCCCATTCTGTAGGTTGTCTTTCACTCTAATGATAATTTCCTTGGCTGTGCAGAAGTTTTTTAATTTGATCAGGTCCCATTTATTTATTTTTGTTGCTGCTGTGTTTGCTTGGGGGTCTTCTTCATAAATTCTTTACCTAGGCTGATGTCTATAAGAGTTTTCCCAACATTTTCTTCTAGAATTCTTAAGATTTCACGTCTTAGGTTTAAGTCTGTTATCCATCGTGAGTTGATTTTTGTGAGAGGTGAGAAGTGGGGATCCAGTTTCAATCTTCTGTATGTGGTTATCCAGTTTTCCTAGCACCATTTATTGAATAGAGATTCTTTTCCTCATGTATATTTTTGTCTGCTTTGTGAAAGATTAAATGACAATATGAGGATGGTTTCTGGTATCTGGGTTCTCAGTCCTATTCCAAAGATCTATATCTCTGTTGTGTGAATACCATGGTGTTTTGGTTACTATAGCCTTGTAGTAAGGCTTAAAGTCTGGTAGCCTGATACCTCCCAATTTGTTCTTTTTGCTTAAGATTGCTTTGGCTATATGAGGTCTTCTTTGCTTCCATACAAAGCATAGAATTATTTTTTTCTAGATCTGTAAAGAATGATGATGGTATTTTGATAGGGTAGTTCTTTGTTTTAATTTTTCTCATACATGCATATGTTGGGCTTTCTTTTTTAAATACAATCTGACAATCTCTGTCATTTAATGAAACATTAAATCCATTCATATTTAGTGTAATGACTAAGAGACTTGATATTAATAATTCTACTATATTTAATTATTATTTATTCCTTTTTGTGTTTTTTTCTTTAACCCTTCTTTATTTCTGCAAGATTTTAATCATTATATTTTTCTCTTTGTTAACTTAGAGTTTCATTACTTCTCTCTAATTAGTAACATTTTTTTCTTTTATTTGAAAATAAAATATCAAATATTCCACTTCTCCCCTAATTTGCCCTTTTCCTCAGTTCCACAATTATCCAGATTCTGTGTGAGTATTTTTCTTCTCTGCATGATTCAAGTTTTTATTTTTTTTTTCATTTAATCCACAGATTATCATCTCCCATTCACTGAGTCCTTCTACTTCACACTGACATCTGATTGGCAGCTCTGACGTGGAAAAAGTAAGTCTCATAGTGGCAAAGAGAGAGGAAATAAAGGTACTAGAAACATAAGCATGGTTGAAAGGAGGACTGGACTCACTCTTCTTCCCAGGGCCTGAACCTCCTGAAGAAGAAATCTCTGAAACCTGGTAGAGGTAAGGAAACAGCTATTATATATCTTTATTTCCTTCAGCTTTCTTGCATCATTGAGCTAAGAACATACAACCTTCTTCTGACATGAATAGCTGTGTCCACAAAAATTAAGAAAGAAGGTACACATTTCTTTTCTTGCTTTGTTTAGAAAAGAACTGGGTGGTGTGGACAAGGCAGAAGTTCCAAAGTTTTTAATTTGATCCAAAATTAAGAACTTTGGCTAATTCAAGTATTAAATTGAAAGCTGCTTCTGGAAAACAAATCAGTAGGGGAAAAAAGTAAAATGACTAAAATTTCCATACCTCTGTCTGTTGATCCTCTAAAATCCTTCACCTCATCCCATATTTCATGCACATAATAGAATCTAAGAGGAGGAGAAGCCCTTTTCCTTGTGGTCCTAGATCAATGGCAAAAATCAACATCAGTGCTTACAGTGCACCCTCATGAAAGGCATTTATATATATTGTCTTATTTCATCCTCACAGCAGCCCTTTGAGATAGGTGCTATTTTTGTCTCCATTTCCATCTCAAGTTTCATAATCTTATTCTCAGAGGTTAAATGCTTTACCCCTGAAACAGAAGCCAATAAACAGTCCAGTTGGTATTTAGATGAGATATCTGATTCAAAATTATGGGCTCTTTCCAATATACAGCACTGCCAGGAATGGTGTAGCTGCAGCTCCTCTGCTCTACACTCTTGAAATTATCAGTGAATTCTTCTCTGAAGAATATTTACTAAATAATCTCATTTAGAAAGAAATAGCATCTGGAATAGTCACACTGCTAATTCAATCAGTTTCATTATTTTCAATGAATACAAGTTAAAGTGGATGAATATTAAAAGCATTGTTTCTTCTGATGTCTTGAAGCATGTGACCATGCTCCAGGATCAACACAGTATACAATGTGCAAACCCACATCCTTAACATTCAAAAAGTAATCACTACAAATGATTAAACATCCATGACTTTCCAGTCTCTATGCTAGATACTTTATATATTTCATTTACTTTACAACCCAATAAAGAAGATATTATTGTCTCAACCTACTTATGAAACCCAAGAGGCTCAGAGAAGTTTTGTTCAAGGTCACACAAGCAGAATTTCAGAATTTGATTCCAGGTTTAACCATTATAGCAACTTTTCCTTTCTGTCTGTTCTTGTGGTCCTCCTCCTCCCCCTCCTCCTCACCCTCCTCCTCCCTCCTATTCTTCCTTCCTCTTCTTCTTTTGCTTGCTCATGTTTTCTTATTCTTACACATTTACTTTCCCTTTTCTGGTCCACTCTGTGCAAAGTTCTCTGCAGTAACATCCATGGAACAAGAAATGGTTTTTTGACACTCAGAAACTGAGACTAGTGAAAATCATTTGTATCACAGATGCTGTACCATGTAAGACAAATACTCCAGACTTACTAATTCTGTTTTCAGGGTCCATATCATGAGCTGACTTCCTAGGAGTAATTAACTCAAAGATCTTTGTGACATGATAGAATTTTATGCACAGAATTTAAGGATTTCCACTCTCATACCTATATTTAAATCTGTTCCTGGTGATGAAAATGACAATGAGGGTATACCTGATTCCTCTGAGACACAGAACTCTACTGATCCTGTGTCCACACAGATCTGAAATATCTTATCATTTGAGTAAAAATTTTATTTTGGAAATGCTGCCCATAGGTGCCATGCTTTAGGGTTATTTATTCTATAATTTTTGTATCCTGGCATAAATATGTCCTATGGGCCTTTATGCTCCCTTAAGGAATCTTTAAGAATTTAATTTACTCAATAATATTTCTCTTATTTTTTTGAGCTATATTATTTAGGGAATTGTGAACTAATGGTGGTGATGATCACTTTTGGTGCTGAAAAAAACTTTTAGCATTTATAATATTGTAATGCACACATATCCCCCATTTTATACACAGGAAACTGAGACTTGGAAAAGTTCAACAATTTGTCTAAGATCACATTGTCACATAGTTTGCTGGTAGTGCACCTGAGATTGTAATCCAGGTGTTGAGGCTTCCCGTCCAGGCAGCCTTCCAGTGCACCACTCATTCTTCTGTCTGAACTGGAAAAAACTAAAAATAATGAGAATAAAAATAAAAACTAATACATATCAAGTGCTTACTATGTATATAGGTACTGTTTTAAGAGCTTTACATAAGATAGTTTATTTCATCTTCATTATGATGCTGTAAGGTGAAGACTATTATTATCTTCATTTTACATAGGAAGTAGTTGATGAACTTGCTCAAGATCATATTCCTAAACAGAGTAAAAATTTCAACCCATGCCTTCTGACGTCGGAAGCTGACTTGCTGTTACACTATTAGCATATTCCCAGGTGTGAGCCAATTAGTGACTTCAAAGGCAAACAGAAAATGTGTATTGTAGATGCTGTCACTTGGATGGTAGAAACTGCAACAAGGGGATCCACTGAATATGCTAGTTTAGGCAGCATGGCTTGGTTTTCTAAGTTTATCCCTGGGTATAAATAGAATTTCATCAATTATGTCTCCATACATCTGACAGCTGCAGCAGGAGGACCATCAGGAGGCTTTGCAAGCACAATAACTGCCTTTTTCCTGGATGCTCACAGCAGACTACAAACCAACGTGTGCAGAAGAAAGGAGGCAGATACAACAAACTCCTAGGACTCAATTCCCCTCCACAAATAGCTAATTTACTCCATACAATCCATTCCATTCACCTCCTGTGCAACATTTCATACTACAACTTTCATAAGCAATTTGAACTCCACTGCCTCAGTTATGAGACATGAGATAACAGGGCTACTTATTTAACTTACTCACCTTCACATCTAGTTAAAAAGATTCAAGAGTGCAAAGTCCAAGATCTGAGAGTTATAAAGATAGATCTATGTGATGGAATAGAATGGAGTTCCATATTGGGACAGATGCCACTCAGTACTCCATCCTAGATGCTAGCACCACAATGTATATGACTTTATCTGTCCCTGAGCAGCAGTCTATTCCTGCTTGATACATTATAGGTCTTCAAACATGTGTTGAGTAAATTAATCTGAGTTGATATAAGTAGGAGTTAGGGGAACCAGATCAAAGCCTGGAACCAGAATCTAAAAATTGTAAGCACTTTTCTCCCAGGGGGCAAATAGAAGGTGTATTCACATCTGGCAAGCACTCGGTAAAAGTGTGAAGTCAAGACAAGGGAATGTTTAGAGTCAGGCATGAAATCAGGAAAGGAAAAGATGCAATGAGCCAAAAGCAAGAATGCCTGAAAGTGAGGCAAGAGCTCTTAGCTAAAGAGCCCTGAATACTTTTGCAGACACAGGTAGTACCAATGATTGTTTTCCCAATACTCAAAGTCAGTGGAGTGGGATCCTGCCATACCTATGTGATGTTGGAGGGTTATGAATGGCTATTTTTGGTGTTATGGACCTATTATTCATGAAATCTTTAAAAGCTTTTATGCTTCTAGATTGTTCTATTTTTTTTGGACAAAATAATAGAATCATCAATTAACATACTCTTTGAGAAGTTAGATCTCCTTTTACTTACCACTTAATTGTTCTGTGACATTGAGTATACTATACAATTTTACTGAGCCTTAAATTACTCTAAGTAACATGGAGGTAAATAACACTTGAATGATGAGACATAATTTTGAACAGTACCAAGCTCAATCAACTGAAGTAAAGATAAGAGTCTTTACTGGACCAGGAACCCAATATCTGATACATCTATAATAAGGCCAACACAAATATTGCCTTCATTATTAGAAATGGAGCTCAGGTCCCAAGAACTAGTAGTCTTATTACAGTCAACACTCTTCAGGGCACCTGTGCTCAAAGCATATGTTCCATTCAATTTGTCACACTTTAAGAGGGACATTAACAAATTACTGCATATTAGCTGCTTGTAGGAAGGGGTCTTGTCTTACATGTCTTTTTATCTTCACAACACCACACTGAATACCCTGTATTCAGTAAAAACTTGATAAATGCTTTCTGAGTGGATGAGTAAACAAATGATTATAAAACTGTGACAGAGTAGGTATGGGTATAGAAGCTGAGCTGGGAGAAGAATAAGTGAAATATTAATACTTTTTCTGAAATACTCTTTTACTCCCAGAAAGAGAACCATGAAAAATGGATGAAAGTTATGAAAACCAAAATGTGGCCCATTGTGAAAAGGAACTTCATAACAATTAGAGCTGTCTGGTGCAGAATGTGTGCAGTGGTGAAACTGCGCCTGAAGTGTCAAGCCAGGTGCAAATGACCAGTCAGAGTCAGCACAGGGAATTGCTATGTTGTGTGGGGAAGCTGCCTGCATAACTGCTTGGATTACTTCCGTTGATAAACCTATGATTTTATGAAAGCTGACCCCCACGTGTAAAAGTAATTGTAAACCTGGGACCTTTTGCCAAAGCACTAGTGCAGTAGAGTTTCATAGAATATTAGAAATAATGTGTGTATACACTACGCGCGTGCGCGCGCGCGCACACACACACACACACACACAAACACACGTTTTCTTAGAAACCTTGTATGCATTCAGGTAAACAGAACATTATAACATGCCTCTTTACAGAAGATGAGAATTAAAAGTACAATTCCCTTTATTTTGTTTGTTAAGTTATGAAAGTCTTTTTTAAATAAAAGCATAAAAATGTCATTTGCAACACTGATGAAAATATCATCAGGATACATGGTATATGCACATAAAAATTCAGATGTTTGTAAGTGGATCTTACTCCGTAGCTTTGGGGTTCCTTGATGCAGTGTAAGTGAAGTCTCTGTGGCAAGTGACTGGTTCTTTCTAAGAAACCACTCATCCTTCTGTGCCTAACGTTGGCTGAAATAGGGTAAAAAACTGATTAGACTGAAACAATTCATCAATTGCTTGACTAATAGGGAAACTGCACAACTAAATCATCCAATTAGTTTGTGTAGATGGAGCAGGAAGCACATTCCTGGGACAGTGTGAGGAGTGTACACAGCCTACCTTACGCCATGCCAGTTGTGGTCACCAGAACGCAAAATCTGGCTTGGAAATTTCACATCTTTACTGACTATAGTAGAAAAAAAAATGATAACTTGTTTAATAATTTTTATTTATTTTATCATTTATGACCTCTGTTTTAATAAGAAGCAATAGTACTTTCCCTGTGGTTGCCAGATGTGTGGCTAGATGACTTAAAGGAAACATCTTCCATAAAATCTGGCATCAGATTTATGATAATGATCTAACAACCCTCTGCTCTACTAAATCTACCAAATGGCATTGTAATTAAGGTTTATTTAAAGGTTGACATTTGATAGGCATTAAATATGTAATAGTTTATTTAATCATAATGGCACTCCTCTTACAGAGATCCCATTATAATCCTCGTTCAACAGATAAGCATATTGATGCTGAGAAAATTCTGCAAGTATATGAGAAAATCACTTTCTATCATCCCTTTGTAAAGTATATTTTCCCCTGATAAGATCCAAAACATTCTCTGTCGGGCAACATATATGTTTTATATATATATATATATATATATATATATATATATATCTCGGCATAAAATGCAAGAAAAGAAAAAAAAACTCAAACTAAAGAACCTCGATAATAAGATCAGAGTATTATTAAAACTTTCTAATTACTCCCAGTTGCTAAGGAAGGAGTCACGGATAGCTTCCCAGAGGAGTATCATCTAATTCATCAGTTAAAAGATAAATTGCTGGTATCCTAGCCAGTTGGAGGGAGTGACAGGGAGGAGCCAGGATACAGGGGAGAGCCAGGATATGGTGAGTGTGAAGTTCAGAAAAGGCAGGAATGTTAGGGAACTGTCAAGGACGAGTGTGTGTACACGTAGAGAGTGTCGAAAGATATAAACTGGAATGTAAGTTGAATGTATATTATATAAAGGAGCTTTGGCTTTTATACTAAGAAGTATAAGAAGAACATCTTTAAGCCAGTGAACAGATTTGCATTTTCAAGAGATCATGCTAGTTACACTACGTGTGGAAGAACAGGGCCAGAGAGGTAGCCTAGTAAAAAATGTTATTGCGTTAATCTAGGGGAAATATGATATGAGACCCAACCAAAGTGGTGACAGTGCAAATGCAGAGGATGTTGAAAAATGTTTATAAGATGACATTGACAGGATTTCTGATTGATGAGATGTGTTGCATGAAAGAAAGTCAAGGATGACACCAAAGTTGCTGCTCCAGGGCCCACATGGTGCTGCAGACCGTGACTTAGCAGCGGTCCTAATTTACATCCATGGGACATTTCCATAGCACCACTTGGAAAGCAGAAAACAGTGTTAGAGAAGGCAGACTTGTTTTTCTCTGGGAAAGGGGATTTTCTGGATTGGAGTGACTAGAACGTAAATGAGAAAGTGAGTTGAAGTAATCGCAAGAGTATGGAAGTGATTGATGTGTCTTAAAATCTAGACCAGTGAAAGAAAGAAGTGAAGAAAGAAGGAAGCTGACAATATTGCTAAGCTAGAGATGCCACATGCTAAAGGTCCTCATAATACTGAGGAACACTTGCAATTGGAATAAGGGAGCTCTAAGGATAGGAAGTTGTGGGCAGAGAATGAAACGTTTTAATTTAGGATTTTAAGAGGTCATGGAGCTGTTTCAGATGATGGCAATCTTCTCGGTTTGGGTAACTGAAGTGGAGAGATGACACACCTCATTGAAGACAATGAGAAGGGACTGAGAAACTAAGTTACTAGGTGGGTGGAGGTGAAAGGCACCCAGGATGATGGGAAGACTCAAAGTAGAGACAATGATAGTGCACCAGGCATCGAAACTCCAGTGAAGGGGATGGGATGACCTGCAAGTTGGTAGGTGACAGGAGTGGGAAGGGTAAGCGTTGACCTTGCAGCACCATCAGTCGCAAGAGAGCAGGATGCTTTACACCACTGTGCAGAACTCATGGTCTGGGGATGTTGGAGGATTCCAATCACCACATCTCAGTCCTGGAGTTCTTGGTCATCCTCCATCTGAGATGGTTACAGGGAAAGTGGTGCCTCCAGGGGAAAGTAAGAAGTCAGCTAAGATCAGGAGGTAGAGGGGATATTCAATGAAGCAGCTAAATATCCTTTCCTTCCCCCTTCTTCTTGAGAAGGAAAATTTATTCATGACAGAAATGAGAAATGTAAAGGGGATGCTGGAAAGCTTTGGCAGGAGTAAGTTGATGAAGGATTTGAAGAGCAAACACTGAGTGCCATGAGTTTGAGAACATAGAGAAAACGGAGTCAAAGGGTTTTCCAGCGTAGGCTGTGAAGAACAATGATAGGAATCTAAAGTGTGGTGCATTTAAGGTGGCTATAAGTATTTTTCCCAAATAATGAATATGTAAATCTAATTTACACATGCTAAGGGTGTGAGGAGTGAAGGAAGTGTGGCCTAGTCTATAAGGGCAAAGCCTTCATACTTCCCCAGAAGATGTTCTTAGCTGAAGTTTCCAGATGCTATGTACAGCCTTAAAAATGTGATCAGTATGAATTTACAGTGTGGAGCTGATGAGCTCCACTCATCAGAGTGGTGATGCACACTATGTTCTTGAGCTCTGTAAATGGGTGTGAGGTCTCATTTACATGCAGAATCTCAGTCGCTTGCAAACATGGGTGGTCAGCCATTTAATCACTTCGTTGTGCTCTCCCAACTCACTTTCCTAATAACTGTAAAATGAAGGAGATGAGGTGCAAAAGGTCTCATTATTTTAACTGAGAGGACACAGTTAGTACATTGACATCAAGAACTGACAAGAGCCTGACACAATAGGAAAAAATGAAAAAAACATAAACATCAGTCGTGAAATACACAACTATAGGACTAGCTAAAATTTGAAATGTCTCTGCATCTCCTGGGAGCTTCACTGCATTGCATTTACTGATCCTATAAGCATGTATAAAGAATTATGAAATCCCAGTTATTGAGAAACACTGAGGAATACAGAAAGGATGACTATATCACTGTGAGTTAAACATCTGGACAGACAAGAAAGTTGAAGGTTGATGATGGCTTTGACTGGAGTTTATGTAGGACCCAACAGGGCTGAAAGGGCCAAACTAGTAAGAGTGGAGGTGGGCAACAACTCAGGAAAAGTGGGTCTTAGAATTTAAGTATAGTCTTATAGTAAAATTCAATAACCTAATTTTTTAGTATTAAAGGCGATTTACACAAAGGGAAAGAAGTCATATCCACTTAAAGAAAAAGAACCATTTTATCAAAAAGACACCTTCACCTTGAATGTTTATTGCAGCACAATTCACAATTGAAAAGATATGGAATCAACCCAAATGCCCTTCAATTCATGAGTGGATTAACAAAATGCGGTATATGCATACCACGGAATATTCCTCAGCCATAAAAATGGATGAATTAAGGCCTTTTGCAGCAATTTGAATGGAACTAGAGACCATCATCCTAAGCGAAGTATCTAAAGAATGAAAAAACAAATACCACATATACTTTCTAATAAATTGGAACTAACCAATGAGCACACATGTGCACAGAGGGAGGTAAAAATCAATGGAAATCAAGCAGGGTGTAGGGGGAGGAGGAGATGGGAAAAAACCTACCTATCGGGTACAATGAACACTATTCGGCTGATGGGCACACTTATAGCCCTGACTCAAGCATTACAAAAGCTATCCATGTAACAAAAACATTTGTGCCCCCTTAATATTCTGAAATGAAAAATAAGATAAAATAAAAAATAACGTATGAAACAAAACACTAGTTGTTAGCAACCAGTAATTTTTAGGTCAAAATTTCCTCACATATCTATTTGTTAAATAGAGGGCATCAAGTATATGCTAAAGTAGTGATTGCAACTTTCTGTCTCTCAAATAATGAGATGTAAGGACATTATTTAATTCATGAGCTTGATGAACCTTTCCAAGGCGCCTAAAACCATAGGATGAACAGCACTCAGCTTCAGTGGTTTATAATCTGGTTGGGAAGACAAGGCACTATGTTCCACGTGAGTGTGGTGGTTCTTTCTGTTTTATGTTCCTTCATTCATTTTCCTCATTTCTTAAAAGCTTTCCCTCTTTCTCAGCAGAAATCACAATTATGTTCTGAAAGAAAGGCCTTATGTGTTATGTGTCTACATTAGGTGAACTTTCAACTTGGTCACCTCTGCTCCATGATGGATTATCCATTAGGCAGATTATGCACATGTTTAAGACCTGAGGAAAACACAAGATAATCCATTTCCTGCCTGACTGCACTTGCCTTTTCAGGCTTGATCACACCTACTCCCTAACCCTCCTAACCCTCATCTTATTGACTAACTCAGTTATCATGAAGGGGAAAGATTCTACATGGGAAGATGTGATGGAAAAATTTAGCTTCTTGATAGCTAAAGAAATCATACACATATACACGTTTGTTCACACACACATAGTGAGGAGAAACAGAGAGAAATGAAGAATGATACAAAACTGTCAATACCTCTAATCCTGAATTATAAATAGGAATTTAGCTTTTATATCTTTGTACGAAGATCTTATATAACATAGTAAATAACATTTTCAATGGTTGTCTATAGAAACATAGGTACACTATGTGCTGTAATATTAAAAATGAGGAAATGTTAAAAAATGAACATTTAAGGAGAAAGAGGATAAATAAGTAAAAGGGAAAATATGAGGACAATATAAACTTTAAAATGAAATGTGAATATTGAGGAAAAATAAAAAAATATAGAAAAAATATTGTGAAAATGTGAAATGTAGCAATACACATTTAGAGAAAAGAACAAACAGAAAAGGCATGAAACAAGTCTTCAACTGAACTAAATAATATAATCTTTGAAATCTATATCATGAAGGTACTTTATAGATAAGATGAAATTATTTAAATATGTATGAACAATAATATAACCTGTTCAATGAAGTCCAAGGCAAACCCATTGTATTAATACTATAATAAATGCTTCTCTGTAGAGAATAGCACAGTATTTAAAAGGAAAATTAAATACATTCATTCTTAACCTTATTTGTTCTTTATTTCTAAGGTAAAATTTGATTTCAAAGTTATACAACTCTTTCCCAAATTGAGATACTAAAGAAGTCAGACCACATTTAATTTATATGCTTCCATCACTCCCAATAATAAGAGTTCTTATATGAAAACCATGCTGGCAATCGTATGGTATGAAAGGGAAGGTAAAATAACATTTTCCCTCTAAGAGGTGCACAGTCGGCTGAATGTTGGGAATGATACAGTAATGGGTGCTGGGACTAGGACCCCCAGCATTGGCATCCGTTACCTATGAACTCAGTAAAAATACATTAGTACCTCCAGTGGGACAGGCCGAATTTAAATAAAGATGCATATGATAATATAAGCTCTATCTAATTCCTCTGGTTTCTGTTTCTAAGTAAGAAAGTGAAATTCTCCAATACACATTTTAGGCTATCTCAGAGGGCCAAAATAAAAAATTAAATAAGAGTTTCTTCTTTTCAAAATGTCTGCTGATTTGGACAACAAAATTTGTGCTTGCTGTATTTTCTATAGTTAGGTGTCATGTTGTACTGAATTCAGTGAGGCTAGCACACTGGCAGTGTGGATAAGAGTTCTATCACAAAGAATAACAGTAGGCATTTCTCTGTCAGCCTTTCTCCCTGAGTTTCTGAGAATTTTGTATATTGCTACCAACATAATTCTCTTTCTTGATTTAGCAATTGTGACCAGGTATTGGAACCAGTTCTAGGTGGAGGTCTAGAGAAGAAATTCCAGTTGAGAGGTTATGAGATTCTTCAATTTCCCTACAAATAACAACATGTTCCAGTTCTCCAAGTCTTGGGATTTCTTAATGAGATATATAACGTGAAGTGAGATCAATATTCCCAAATTACAGATCATTTCAATTTAAAACCTATCAGTCAATTCAGGGAGGGTAAATTAGTCACATCAATGATGTATTAAAGTCTCAGGAACTGAACATTGAATAGGGTTTTCTCAGTTAATTATTCAGTAAATTAATCTCATGGTGTGCATGTACAACCTTAATTAATTGATTCCGTTGAACCAACATTGATAATTCATGACTGTACTTTGTGACTTTAAGAAAATTATTTTACTTTACTAAACCATTTCTTTTAATAGTTTGCTTTCCCTTAACTATCAAAATGAGCCTTGCAATAGCTGTATGTCTCTCTTCCTAAATATATTCCTTTTCTCCCAAAGTACATTACTTAGGGGAGTGATGTGAGCATTATAGTAGAAGCCTATAAGTTAATTAATGATGCTAACTCCTAAAAGGTCTATAAATTATACTCTGCATATAGTGTGGACACTTTGGTGGCTGCATTAACCCCTCTCTCTAGTACACTGGGGTTGTAGGATCACAACACTTTCTGTCCCCTAAAGAAATCAGCAGTTATCAAAAAGAACCAATGATCTTCTTATTGAACTAAAAGTACCCAAGGACTGGATTTGCCAGTCACTCAACAGAGTCTACTTCATTAAAATAAGAAATATTTATATGTAATTTACAATTTACCAAAACCTGTCCTTTGCATTATCTCATTTCTTCCCCTGTGATAGTTCCATATGTGAGATAAGATAGATAATATTTTTTTTATAAATGAGGAAACTGAGGCTCAAAACTCCCATTGCTTATTAGAACTATCCAACGTATTGCCAAGGTGGCGCTTGAATCAGGAAACATAATGTTCTTTCTCCTATATAATGCTGCCTTATTTTCTTTATTTTAATGGAGTGTGTTCTAATTCCATTCCTAGGCTGCTCCAAGTGCAGGTCTTGACACTCCTACATGATTCCACTTTCAGAAGTGAGAGAAGTAAAGTCATTTCAGGTTGTCATATAATATGAATGCTATGAACGCCCTGTAGCACCCTCCAAAGAACTCTGCTCTGCCTTTCTGAAATGACAAGGCTGACAGTGTTTATTCTTTTACTAATCACTATAATATGCAATAAGGAATGAAAACTATAATTGTTTTTCTTTCAAATATAACCTTTCTTTAGATACTGTTTTATGAATCTTTTGTAAGCAACTGGAAAGGAGGTGAGTTTGAGGTTGCCACTTCAGTGATTGCATAATCAATTGAGAAAAATTGCATGGGCCAGGAAAAGAGACTAACAATTGGAACAACAATAAAATGAAATAAAAGGAAGCAGAGGTAAGCAATTACATGTGTATTTTTGGAATCCTGATGCAAGATAGGAGATTGAATTAGGCAAGAGAGAAAAGAAGTTAAAGTCAGGTTTCACTGGCAGTGTTCATGGATCTTTTGAAATACGATCAAGATTTTTCATTTAATACATTAAAATGACATTTAATGAATAGCCAGATGGGTATAGCACTGTTCTTCGCACAATGTATTCCCAATAGATACAGTTTCTGCATTTGAGAATGAGTTCTGGAAATAAGCCAGAAGTGGGGGCAGTGAACTGTAATGGAAAAAGAAGGGTGTTTACAGTCAGAATCGCAGGTGTGCTCTCTAAAGGTTTTATCATTTCTCTGGGCTTCAGCTTCATTAACTTTAAAAAGTCATACCCACTTCACAGCATTGTTATGAAAAGTAAATGTTCCTAAAATGATAAGGAGTTAGGAGGCACTCAGAAATGATAGTTGGTTATGAGGTTTCAGCAAAGTTACCTTATTACAGGTCGCTAATCTTTGAGACCTATGTTTGCTGTGGACAGTAAGCTGAGAAGGAGTATCCCCTCGGAACTAGATAAACGTGCTCTGGAGACCTCCTCCAGACACTGAGAGATTAACTCTGTGAGATTTCCAAAGAATTTTTTTGCTTCTGAAAATGGATTCCTTTAAATAACTCCTTCCTGTAAAAATGGAAAGCTGGTATTTTGCCACCTTGAATAATAAATAGGCTAATCCATTATTTATTTTATTTTCATTCCAAATCTTTCAATCAGAAAGATGCCAGCCACAAAGAAAATGGTCCAATACATTTATCATATAAATTAATAGAATAGTCTGTTTAATATGATGAAAGTATTTGGACAGATATTGAATACTCATTAAGTTGGACATTTCCTCAGGAGCTTAATGTATTATAAATGTATTAATTATATATTTACTTACTATGAAGTAAGCCATAAAAACCAGTTTTCTGCTTGCATTGTAGGTTTTACTTTTGTCTTTTCTCCATAATAGGAATGAGTTAAATAAAACTATAATAATAATAACATAATAACATTTATTGGGGTTTATCATGTGCCAAGCAGTACAGTAAACTCCTTGCTAGAGTATGTCACTTCACTCACACAACAACCCTATGAGATAGATGTCATTATTACCCCCTTCACAGAGGATAAAGGCTTAAATTAATGTTGTATATGTTTGTATTACATGTATTTAAAGTCAGTTAACAGCTTTGTTGTAGTAATGATAAGTATTTATCTGTTTTAATTATCTTTTTATAATTAATATGCATGGGCTCTAGTCTTATTGCTCATCAAAAATAACAAGACTTTAGATGATAAAGTCTTTACCACCTAATAAGCAATATCAAGTGCCAGAAGTTCTGGGTTCAAACGGTAGCTCTGCTACTCATTGATAAGAAAGAGGAGACCTTTCACATGAGCTAAGATTTGTTACCATCCACACAGAGTGACGGTACCGCTAAGTGTGATGAAGAGGGTGTAGTGAAAGGACAGGAAGAGGGCACAAGGTCTGAGTTCCCTCAGGACAGGGAAGAGGATTTATTCTCTTTAGAGCTCTCAAGGCAGTATTTTTGTTCTTGCTGTGATACACGTGAGTCAGTGAAGGGACACTCTCCCGGGCATATTGGAAATTAGTGAGCAATAAACATAATTCCACTTCTTTTTCTCTCACTCATGTAAATATACTAAATTGCAAATGACTAAGATTTAAAAAGGTCTGCTCTAATTTATTAAAGAAGGAAATCATTAATAAACGTTTATCTTTTAAACATTATTATCATTAAATTACTTGTAAAACATGTCAAAATCGATAAAACCGCAACAGAGAATCTAAGATAACTAATGATATCTAAGATTGGTAAATATTTGTTGAATTTACTATATTTAGATGGACAGAAAGAAGTCAAACTCCAATGATTTCTCTTTTTATTGGCAGCATCCAACAATTAATAGAAAATATTTAAGTATGTCTTGCTTAAAGAAAACCATATTATTGTGGAAGAAGGAATTAGAAACTTTCAATTATCTTTATAATATTAACAAATTCATTTTCCTATATAAAGACTCCCATGTGAAGATATGAAAATTAATATCTGTGTTTTAATCACATTTTTATTGCAAAGACAAAATTGTTAAAGAAATTATTATAAAGAAAATGGGAAATCACAATTAGCTCATTATTCTTAACATATTTTATTTTTTGGAAGCATTGCCCATAGGGATAACTATTTTAATATGGATGTAATATGTCAAAAAAAACCAAAGAATTTTATGGATCACCAACTAAGAATTCAGTGCAATCTATGGAAAAAGCAGATGCCCCCTTGCACACAATACTTAATAAACTGCCTGAAGGCTTGTTCTAATCCACATTAATAAGAATGTCAATAAAAAAACAATCCAGATTCACCTGAATCATAACTACTACATGAAATGGACAAGAAAACTCAATACATAAATAGGTTTGAAAAAGGGAAAATTGATTGAACTGAAACATTTAAGAGCTAAATTGTAACTGGTTGCTAAGTGCTTTTCTCAGTAAATACAACCATTCCACTTGCTCTCTCCTTCCCCAAACTAGTACATACATGAAAGTATAGCCCAAGGAGCCAAATAAATCAGAGGCAGCGTAGCATGGTGGTGAGAAGCATGGCTTTGCATCCCAGCCCTGACACAAACTAGCTGTAGGACCCTGGGAAAGTGACTAAATAAGTATTGTCATCCTTAGTTCTTCAGATATAAATTGGGGACAACAAATGGCATCTAATTTATAGAGTGATTGTATATGTAGAATACTTAGCCAAGTACTAATATACAGCAAACACTAAATAAATATACTTTTCACTTTTTTATCGTTGATTTTGCTGCTGTTTAAGATGTTATCAATCTAAGATATTATTACATTAGTTATATTATTAGGTAAGATATGTTCAGCTATGGTGTCGTATGAAGTGAAAAAATATTACTTTTTATCTACATTATTGCTGAATCCCAACTCTTAGTTTGCTGAATAAAAACAACTTACTCCCCAAATAAATAACTCAGGATCATCGTACAGTAAGCCTGTTGGTTCTGTTTTTTTTTTTCCTCCTAAACTAAGGCTTGGGCAGAATTGATTAGAAATAGCTAATGCCTTCTTGGGAAGTGACAGAAGCCATGAAATGTCAGCTCCCTCCCCTCCTTAGCAGAAGAATTTGTATTTTGGGACAACTAAAGTATGAAGCAACAAGTAAATTCAAAACACATCATTCGGAATGACAACTGAATGACTATAATTTGAATGATTTCATGTGGCACCAAATTTCTTTCTCTCTCCCTCTCACACTCTTGCTCTTTTGCTGTCTCTCTAGTGCACACACACACACACACATACACACACACTCACAGATACACACCATTTAATTTTAATTAACCACACCAAAACCCAAGAATGATAATGTCAGGAGTAGAAACTACTCATCACTAAGAAAACATTAGTAGCATAGAAAAACAGTAACAATGATAAAAAAAAAACCAAAAAAAAAAAAAAAAAAACAACCAGATTCGAGTTTTCAAAGATGACAACATGTGGTTGAAAGGTGAGAGAGGAAAGAGTGACGGCAGGTTTAGCTGTGCATAAGTATCTGCTCACCTCCAATCATGTTTCTATGCGCTGCCTTAATGAACATGGGAGGCTTTATTCTGAGAATGCCGGTGATGAAAGGAGATCTGCAGCCTTCACATCGTACAAAGGTGACAGCTGTGGTAGCTGGGTCAATAAAGCAGTTGGTGCTTTCATCTAAAAATCTTAAAGTTCTGAAAGATGATTCAAAATCCCGCTGGAAGATCTATCTCATTCCAACAGTAATTACTTGGCTTCAATTCAAACTCCCAGAAAATAAGGAAACACTAGGATCATGTAGACATAGAATGTTCCTAAAAGAATCAAATGTATACATTATGTTTACTATGCTAAACAAAATCAGAGGTAATTAACATCTGCTGTGTGTTTATCGAGTAATGACACTTTATACAAGAAACTGGATAATACATTAGAAATTAAAGACAAAATGATTAGAGAGACATCTTTTTTGTCAGCTTGAACTGCCTAAATAATCTGAATGCAATGTTGTCTTTGCTCTCTTTCCTATGTATCTTCTTCCCTGGCCCTATCCCCAACCCAGCCCCTCAACCTGGCTAGAAATTGCCATTACTCATTCAATTACTGAATAGAAATGACTTTTGAGGGGTGTGTGTGTGTGTGTGTGTGTGTATGTATGTATATATGCATATATATATATATATAAATTTATCTTGAAGGAAAAATTTATTCAATCAATAACACTTGTTTCACCCATTGTTGGTTATACCTTGCAAATTACCTAGTAAAGATAATTTTAGCTAAAGTCAGCTCTTCTTTGAAAAAAGTAGTCAAATGATACAAATGTAGCTTATTCATTCATATTTGTATAGATTTATGTCACCTATGTAAGAAATAGGTATAAATGTGCATGTAAATTGAAGAAGAAAGTGCATGTAAAGGTGTACATTTAGGTAGATTTCTTTATGCAACTCTCTATAAACATGCTTAAAGAGCATGAGAGTTCCCAGAGCGTGTCTATTCTACAAGTGTATGTATATATGTATGTGTATACATCTACAGATACACATATATCACATATTCTTGGGATATAGTTTGACATAATTATAAATCTAACCTCTGTAACAGAATTTCTTGCATTCAAATCCTAGGACCAATGTTTATAAGCCATGATACTTGGAGCAAGTTATCTGAACTCTCTTTGACTAGTTTCTTCATCTACAAAAAGGGTATAAAATTATACTTACCTCATGGTGTTGTAATGAGGTGCATGGTGTTGTAATAAAGAAACGTTTTAAAAAGCCTATACCTGGAACATAGTAATCAGTAAATGTCATTGTTTATTTTCATCTTCCAGAAAATAAAGGGTACATGCTCTTATAAATATAACCGTATGTGGTATGTAAATGTCAGAGAACAGGATTGCCTGTGCCTGTATACAGTAATCCTCTTCTCTTTTTCTCTTCTCACAAATGCTGACACCTTTTCCATCATGAAAATAAAATAATAATAATAACGATAGTTGGAAGCAATTATTGATTCCAGAGTAATCCTTGCATCAATGAAATGAAATTCCAGTGGGATTTCTGTATGCCCCTGCCTGATTAGCAGCATTAAGCATATTATCACACAATTAGCAGACAAGAAAATAAAACAGAAAGTCAAAGCAAAGACTCGTCAACTCCTTGGGAAAACAAAATCAAATAACCATAACTCAAAAGATTTTAAAATTTCCTGTTTTTCAATGCTGACATATTAATAAATGGTTGACTGGGCATGTCAAATTCTGTGACTATTAAGGCAATCTCACCTACATTTTAGAAGTGTAGATTTATCTTTTATTTTCCAAGTTTATTCTCTCATTTTATATTTCACCTCTTCCTTTCGCTGACATGAGGAAAATTTGTAGATTGCAAAAATAGATTTTCTGCTTATGCTTTTATAGGATATTTATTAACAAAATAACTTAGATTTACAGATGAACAAATTGATTATGTCAGAAATTTGACTTTGAAAACCAAAACGGGCTTGTTTATTTTGAACAAGAATAACACCTGATTATTCAACACTTAAGTTGGTGCCATAAGTGTACTGCTGTGGTCAGAGAGAAAAGAAGAGATAAAATTCTTCAGTAAGTGTTAGAATGCTCGATTCTACTTAATGTGTAAGGGAAAGCGGCCTTACCTCTGCCACCCGTATGCTTTGGTTTTCTATTTTACAGGCTTATAAAATCTTTACCACAGTCTATCTTAAAAACCCAATTTATAAAGCCTACCATAATAATATAATCTGAATGTAAATTTTTATGAATATAAACAATTACTTATGCCCTGTCTTACTTTGCCTTTAGTCCAAAAATGCTAAATTATCAAGATGGTATTGCACAGAAGTTAATAATAAGCACCCAGTAACTTTCCCTTTCACTTCTGAGGTGTTTGATCCTGTGCAAATTACTCAAGACTTAATTTTCTTAAGAAGGATGATGACTAAAACGGTAATCTCACACAGCTGTTTTGAGGTTTAAATAAGATAGTGACTATAAAGGGCTTAGAGTTTCAGGCATATATTAAGTCCTCAAACCTGTAGTGGTTATTATTTTTACTATTCCCTGCGCCTAGGAAGCTCTTTTCACATTTCTCAGCTAGCAAACTCATATTCATACTTCGAGGGCAAACTCAAGTGATTCTTCTGTAAATCCTTCAGGAACCCCTCCCCCCCCTACCTCAGGAAATCAAGCAAATAATCCTTAGGGAGGAATAAAGATGCATCACATGGAAAGGTGATGATGCTGGTAACAGAAACAAGAAAAACTAAATAAGAGATGGAATATTCCCTGCCCTGGGTCAGAGAGCTTGGTGAGTTCTGCTTTCCCTTTCTTTAATCCCTGATGACACCTTGATAATCTGGAGAGATGGTACTTCCGGGATGAAAAGTAAGAAGTTTGCAAAACTTGAGAAGGCATAGGAATAAGGTGTGTTTTGTTGGAACTTTCGGCTCTTCCCCTTCGTTTTTGTTCTTTGGCCCGGTCATGCCTATTGTCTTAAGTGTGTTTGGCTGGGACAGAGTAAAGAACACAAGCAGGTTGCACAGGCTGGCTCTAGGTTCAAGAGAGAGGCACAGTGGGGCACCTTAAATTTCATTTACAAAATTTAATCTTTCCTGGATGTGAAAAAAAAAATAAGAGATTTAGGGTAAAATGTAGGGGGAAAATATCACATGAAAGTACTAGAACATCCCTGATTTGGTACTTTCTGATAATTTGAGTGCCAGACAAAGTAAAGAGCTTAGAATGTTTCACACAAGCATCCATCCAGTTGGGTGACAGGTTCTCAGGTTCTGTCAAGGCAAATCATTCCAGGTCATGGCCAGAGAGAAGGTGAAGCAGCTGGTGTTCCTGCCTCCACCTTTATGAACTGGCTAAGAAACACAGTCTTGAAGAATAGAAAGTTTTGAACTCAGGATTTTTAGAGTCATCTGAAATATTCATGTATGATAGCAATAGAAAGATATGCATTGGCTCAGAAAATATTAAGTTCATTAAAACAAAGCTAAGTATTAAACCATTTTTTAAAGAAATTGAATCAGAAAAAAGAATTTAGAAATAAATCCTGTTATATAAGTATTTGTGATCATAGAAACCAGTAAAACAAGAAGTAGTAAAGTACGGTTGTATGGTATAAGACAACTAATTGAAAATATTGAAATAAAAAGAATATATAGATAGATATACATAAAAATAAAATACAAAAATTTAATAGCGATAATTTGACTCTAAATTTCTAAATTATATCACCAATGATCTGAAACTGAGTGTGAAATAAACAAATCCTAATTTTAAGAAAATTTTTTTGGCTTCAATAATTACCAGAAAAATAAAGCATGATAAAATATAGTTTTTCAAAGTAAAACTAAGAACTAATTATTTTTTTAAATTGGTGTGTACTCTTCAAATTCTCTTTTGAGAGAGAGAGTTAAAAAAAGATGGAGAAGAAACGAACCATAAAGGGAGTAAAAATAATGAAAGCTGAAAAAATGAGGGGAGAGAAAATATGAGAGAATTAAATTACCAATTTAAAAGCAAAAACTGGAAGATCAAATAAAGAAATAAATAAATTCTAATTATAGAATAGTAAAAGCAAATGACCTGAAAAAAATGGCACCAAATACTTTAAAATAAAAGAATGGTAAATGTTTATCAGCCAAACTAAAAGGGAAGAAAAAAGAGATAACAATATGTTTCAGATAAATTAGGATTGCTAGGAAAGCACATTAAACAAGGAAGAGAAATATAGTAATAATTATGTATAAAATGCAAAATATATTAAAAAACAAAATCCATTAGAACTTGACACAAACACAATAGGTGTAAGAAATGCAAATACAACTATATATTGTGTAGATTTCTTTTAAAAAATAAGAACAAAAATGGATAACAAAATGAATATGGGAATAAATATAGATAAAACATGTATGCATTGTATGTGTACATATGTTTGTGCATGTGTGTGTGTATAACTTGGCCCTCTTCAATAAAGAAAACAATCTACAATTATCCAAATAACTTAAACACTGAAAAACTGAAAAAAATTTCAAAAAATAGACACAATCAGGTCACATTCCTGGCCAAAATGCAGTAAAATTAGAAATTTATAAGAACATTTATAATAAGAACAAAAGCAACCAACACTCAGCACTTTAGATTTTAAAAATTAAAATGATCATTGAGCAACAAGGAAAATCGAACTACAATTTTCAACAAACATTGCTATTTGCGTTGAACATTTGATTTTGCTGTCACTGCACTATACACTTACGAATATATTATGACATTTAATCTTGCAAAGCAATATAAGAATTTTTGCTCCAAATTATAAATGAAGAAATTTAGTGAGTTAAAGTTCCTTGCACAATATGTGTGCCATATTAAGAAATCAAACCTAAGCCTCTTCATTCTGTACCTGTGCTCTTTTGCACTTGATCTTAGCCGAAAGACTGAGAAGCGATATGCCTGAACTCTTTTATTTAATAATATTAACTAGGCTATATTTTAAACTTTTAGATGAGACCAAAGCAGTTGTCAAAACAAATTCGTAGTTGTAAATCTCAATAGTAAGCAAGAATGACTAAAAAAGAAAGTGAAGAAGGAGGAATTAAGCCTTCTACTCAAGAAGTTAGAAAAAGAAGGAAACAAAAATCACTATGGGGCAATGGAGCAAGACTCTGTCTCCAAAAAAAAAAAAAAAAACTCAATGGAATTTGAAAGAAGGAACTCAAAACTAAGAGAAGTATTACATTATGAATTCAAAAGCAACAGAATTAAGAAAATTACAGTTCACAAAACTGGCAAAAAATGACTAGAAAAATACATTTAAAATTAGAAAAAGAAAGACAAATTTGGAGAATAATCAATTTAACAGAATTGAATGCACAATTATTTGATAAAAATTGCAAGCATTTTAATTAAGTAGGTAATCATAGGCAATCCATAATTTACCAAAATAAACTGAAGATATATAAATATGAATAAACATATGATTTATAAAATGTAATTAATTTTTAAATTTTTTGTAAAAATAATTTGAGCCTTTAACCAGAAGTTTTACAGGTAGGCCTGTTCAAACATTTAAAGAATTGATTTTCCTTGTTCTGTGTAAACTCTTCAACAGTATAAGGAAAAAAGGGGAAGCCACTAAGTAATTTTATATAATCAATCTGACCACATTATAAGTGTGAGCTAAATATAACTAAAAATTTTTTTAAAAACTTTAACTCAATTTCATTTGTGAATATAGATGCAAAAATCTTTGGTAAAATACTAGCAAACAGAATTCAACAGTACATTAAAAGAGTAACATTGTGACAATTAAAGCCATTTAATTTAGAAATGTGTTAATATTTGAAAATCTAATAATAGATACATCAGATAGTCTCAATAAATATACATGATAATCTCAATACATTAAAGACAAAACATTTGATAAAAGCCAACTCCTTAATATCAAATACTGCACCTACATAAAACTAAACCTCTATGCCTTATTACTGTTTAAAGACTAGTGAGTTATTAAATCATCACAAGAATCACTATTTCAACATTAATAGTTAACATTATTATGAAACATCTAGCAAATTCAAGAAGATGTAAATAAAAATAGGACATATACAGCAAGAGACTTTTTTCATTAAAGAATAATATACTGATATACCAACTTTAGAAGTCCAACAAATTTTAAATTTTTTTAAAAATGCATGGTTTAATATGCTAAAATTACTAAAGAGTATGCTAGAATTACTAAAATTCATTCTATACACAATTAAAATTCACAAATAAATATTTTACTTATACCTCTATCATTTCTAATCAGCTTTTTAAATGATAAATCTTTTTATACTCATTTTCATCCTGATAGAATACATGTGACACCAGTTTTAATAATATCCACAAGAATAACATATATTTCTATGCAGAGGTGTGAAGTTTGTTCATCCCCATTTTTGAAAGAGGGGTGAATAAGATTTTCTTGTGAAGGACATTTGCATAGTCACTATGGAAGACACCAATTTAATTCCCGGGAAGATGGAGTTAGAAGTGTCCGCTGCTTGTGAACAGCTCAACAGCATGGAGTCCTCCAGGTTGGTGTATCTCTAAATTTGACCCACCTGGAGATCCATGGTGTCGAACAATGAACTTTCCAAACCAGCCAGTCCTCCACAAAGTGAGGGGAGCTCCTCTTCACCACCGTTGGTTGAAGAATACACAACCTACACCTACTCTAGCCCAGATGAGTTTCTGTTCTTTATCTTCGCTGTCAGAATCTCCTCCATTCATTTGCCATTTCTGGCCTATTTTTTAAGCTCGTGGCTGCGATGCACTTTCCAGACTCCAGATTAGTTCCAGACTTAGACATTTTACCTTTGATAAAGAAAAATGAACTGGGAAACTAGCAGAAAGTTCCAAGTAGCATCTACCTTATTATAAAGGTCCAGGGAGAACAAACTTGTGGGCTCTATGGATGCTGTGTAACAAACATACTAAAATTGTATTTTGTGACCAAATATTTTCATCTTGTGGAATTTCAAAGTTCAATATGTACACATCTGATTGAGGTCATTATCTATGTTTGCATGGTGGAGGAAGGATGCCTGGTCCATAGTCACATGTAAAAACTAAACTGGGCTTGAGACTGCAACCAACTTTTGAGGGCGTGGTTGTTTATTATTTGCCCTGATTTCCATTCAGGGTTGACCTAAGCTCCCCCAATCTAAGCTGCTTCATCCTCACTGTGTTTGCTCCTGGTGCTTCTAGGGGGTTGCATATCATGGAATCCTCAAAGTCATTATCTGTTCTGTTTGCTTCGGCTGTGCTCCTCGAGTCCCCACAGATGGGCAGGCTGGCTGCTTTAGAGCCCTGCAGTTATATTTCCTCCAAATATAGCCAGAGTCTCTAGGCTGGCCTAAGGTGTAGGGAAAGAAAGTGCCTGCATATGGTGTGACTACATAAGACCTGGCAAGGATTTTGTTTGATACCTGTATCCCACCTGCTTCCAGTTTTTAGATGCATTTAACTGGGGCTATGTCTGTTAGTTTTCAGTTAGAGAGAAAAAGATAAAAATTAAAATGCATGTATTCTTAGAAGACACTATAGCTTGATTTCTCACTTATTATGAATTTGCTACCTAAAAGCAAATTCTTCTGAAATTTATACTAATTATTAATTCTGAAAATTATTCTGATTATCTTAAAAAATGGCAACTGACTGCAAAAATAGAGATAGGTGGGTGCATAGAGGGGTGGGATAAGTGGCAGGCTGATAGATGAAAGATCATAGCATGTTAGTAGTAAATGATTATTTTCATATTTTGATCCGAGAGTAGGCTTTGATGGACCTTGAAGAAAGCTGTGGAAGAAACAATGATCTAGTAAGGGCAGGCTGGAGTGTCAAAGACAACTCTTCATTTATCTAATCCAGTTTAACTAAGTATACCATATCGTTATATGAAGAAAGACTGATTAGAATCCACTGACGGTTCTTCCTATCTGGCTGTGTAATGGATTAGCATAATCAGGAGCACACACTCCCATGTCAGAAAACCAAGATTTAAGTCACATCTCGGGGCTCTAAAAATTTATTACCAGCAGCATCTTGGCAAGTCATGATTCCTCCAAGTATTATTTGGAAATAATTCGGAGTTTTTGTGAGGTTGGTGTAAGATTTGTGCACAAGTGCTTTGCAAGCTGTAAAGCTCACACATTTAAGAAATTATTAATATTGCTATTTTAGGAAGGCAGTTGATCAAGAAGCTAAAGTGCTAGGTTCTTACAACAAATGGGTCAAAAAGCATCTGTACATTGCTAAAACTAATAATGGCAACAAGGGGTGGGGGGGAAATGACAGCAGGGAATGGCCAAATTGGGTTCCTGAGGGTCCAGAGGTAACTACCTGTAGGTAATTCCTATCACTGCACTACAAGCTCCCGTGAGAGCTGCCGGTCTGTTTGCTTCATACTTCAGGACCTAGCGCAGGATAGACGCTAAATAAATGTGTGTTAGATGAGTAAAAATATGTTTGTCTTCTGTCTTGGTCAGTATGCAGTGTGTCTGTTTTTCAAATCTGCCTGGATGGTAAAGCCGCAGTGACACAGGGAACCCGCTCCTCGAGTGCCTGGGAATCTGAACTGGCCGAGTCCATCTCCACCTTGGTGCAGGTGCTGCCCCACTGTTCCTTTATGCTTTTCCAAGAACTAGGCTTCACAAGTCCACGTCTTTAATTTCATGTAATGCATATGTGCCTGGATCTTGGAAAGAGGCATTTCATTTTCCCAGGGCATTGGTCTACGTATCGGAGTGCCTGTACTCCACCGGCTTGCAGGAAGAAAATATTAGAAACTCTGTTCTCATTTATTTCTATCTCACCCTTTGAAAGAAATCTGCGTGCATAAATATAACACACATAATCAAGGGATGCTTTCTCTATCTATACTATTTATAAGTAAATAAATACCCATACCTTGACTGGGGCTCAAAATATTGCTGTGAATAAAAGTGTGTAGCTGACGTTCTTGTACCCACCGCTATCACTCAGGCCTTTCACTGTGCTCCTGCTGACTTCCAAGTGCCAGCATCTGCTTCTCTGTGGCTGGGAGCTTCTTCAGAAACCTAAGAAGGCTGCTCTGCCCACCCCGCATAACAAGCTGGAAATGTTCCAGAAATTGATAGCCCCTAGGAGCAGCCTTCAAATAATGATTCTTTCAAATAATGATTACGGCAGTTGTTGGCAAGATAATTATGAGGCTAGTGATTTGTACCATTTCTTAGAATTTCCCATGTGTTTAAGCCGCAGTCTCCTCTGAGGTGCCCAGCTTACTAGAAAACGTTTTATTGGCTGCCTTCCCTTCCCTGTTTCACATCCCTCTCCCCTACCTGGCTCCCTACACTTCCCAAATAAAAGTGGACTTGCTTCTGGAAGGATCCAAATTAAAGTCGGTGTGTGATCAAAATCAGTCAAATGTTACTGCTCCAAACTATGTCCCATTTTTATTAGTTCTCAGGGAAACCTGCTCAAAGTCACTGACAGAGCAAAATCATACTGGCTTTACTGCCCCCATGGTTTCGTGCAGTAGCAGTGTGGTATAAAAAGCACGCACACAAAATAGTTAACTTGGCAGCAAAACATTTAGGTTTGTCCTAAGACTTGTCTAAGGGTGTTTGTTTCCTTTTACCAGTATATTTGTTGTTTACATTGGTCTGCTCTCAGGTTCTCAGAGTCAAGGGAGGGGAAGATATCATTGTGACTGATGATGCTATCTCAGAAATAACCCTACCTTTTGTTTGGAGGGAATTACATTTCTCCTTTTAATTCATACAAACAAAATCATGGTTCACTAGGTTTCTGTGTTTGTTTTTATTTATTCAAACAGTCTTCAATGCCTCCTGGAAAATTAAAAGGAAATATAATAGCAATAACAAAAACTAAGCACTCCTGTTTAGAGAAGATTATTCTTGTTGATCAGATAATTTTCAGTATTTATTTTGCCCCAGGAATTTGCTACAAATATTTACATGAAAACAAGCTTTTTAAGCCACGAAGTGCACCCATGTCACCTAATTCATAATCCTCTCTTTGTATCTTTCCTTCCAAATATTAACTTTGAAGAAGATATTGATTTCCTCAGAAACCAGTTGTTGAATCCAAAGAAGGAATACCATAAAACAAAAGATGAATCACTACATTCTGTATTTTACAATGCATATAAACACATTAGGGAGGAGGATGCAGAATGTAATATTTTCTATGTATATCTGCTGTATTGTTTCTAAAAGGAGTCGTGAAACATTCCTCAAGTCTTTCGTATATTAATAAGTCCTTAATTTCTTAATTTTGATTAAATAGCATATATTGTGACTTTAGATGACATGACTTAGACATTGAAACATGATACTTCATAACAAACTGATAAGCGAAGATGTGACATAGCTTAGAAAATTTTTCACATTTTTAAATCTCTTTTGGGTAGTGGATGGAGATCATGCAGATTAGTAAGAATTTGTTGATTGGTCGCCTATAAAAACCCATTGAGTTTAGAGTCAATTGCTTAGATTCTTCTTGGGGTAAAACCAATTATTCACATTACCATTTTGATGAGCATTCACTTGTGGTTGACTCTGTAACAGGAAGATCTCTCAGGGTGCCCAATTGTGGGGTCATTTTCAGTTTACCAAACAAATTTCAAAATGGAATCAGCTTTTTTCGAATAATGAATAAGAGCAACATATAAGAAACCTCCTAAAATGATATTGTTCATATTTTTAGAGCAATGGACCTGTCCACTAGCCTTTTATTGAAATTAAACAGATTACTGAGAATATAATCAAAGTTTTGAAATTCAGAATTATGTAATATTCCTTAGAAGTAAGTTTCCTAAAGATAAAAATAGCTGTAATATTTTGAATTTGTGTAGTACTACAAACTCAACATACAGCACGTAAAATTTGCTCCACATATAAATTAACATGTTAGTAACACTTTAGTATATTCTATTCTTCTGTAATTGTTTTATGTATGGGCATATGTTAACAACCACCTTTCAAGCTCTTTGAAATCTTTCACTATATTGTCCATTTTTATAGTGTTAGGTTTCTTTAGCAAATAAAAAAATAGTCCTCATTTTACTTCATTTTACATTTTAATTTACTACTTTGTGTAGACATCATAGTGTCATTTGTCTACTTTCAGGATCAATTTCACTCAATATGCATTGAATAAATCCTTTATCCTACTTTCAACTTACTACGAATCAATATATGGCTCATCCTTTCTGGTCAGATACTTCCGTCTCTAACTTTGAAAGTGAATTAGTCACTAAAACAGTCTCATTGCCTCTCTACCACAGTCAAAGAAAGGCCTCCACATAATCTACTAATTAAACACACATGCATACACATACATGCAATTGAATATTTAATCCCCAGTCTTAGAGACTTAAAAATGTGAAATAATTAACTGAGTGAGTGATAAATTCAATATGCCAAAAAGCTGGTTATTGACATGGCTTAAACAATCTCTTCTACTAGCTGTCTTTACTGCTTGTCATTGGAGATAGCCTATGATAAAATTAAGAGTATTTTCTAAGTTTAACACTATAATGAGAGCATTTGAAAACTGATAAACTTTTGTTTTTAATTCTAAATGTACATGAGCTTATCAGATAACTATTCTAAAAAACAATTATATGGACTATGAGAAATACATAAACCTTCAGAAAAATGATTCATAATCTTCAATTCTAATTTTAAATGAGCCCTTTATTTTTGTGTTAAGTTCACTTTCAACCCTTCAGCCAAAGTATCTGTAAACCTTACAAATGAGGTTATTTGGAATTTATTTATTGCCATAACCGTGTGGCTATTGCTGATATCAGTAGCAATCCTGAAGTATTTAAGAGACTACTGTATATAAGACAACTGTTGTGATTACAGAAATAGGCATAACAGTTAGAGTGGATGTAGATTTTGGATAGCAATGACATTTAGAATTTTATTTTCTTTAGGTCAGCATTCTTATTGTTAAAAAAAATCAAAAACTGTTAAAAACACATTGAGAGAGGCATAAATGGAGGGCAAAAAGTGGGGAGAAATAATGATTAGGTTCACACAAAAGTAAAAATGAAGACATGCCGATATGCAAATATGAGCTCTGCCCTGTGAAATACCACAAAAAACATGTCTCTTTTTACTTCTCATGGCTGTTATTAATGCTTGCTAAAAACAGCTCTAATAATGGTGCAATCCACCACACTTTAATTATACACTGAGTTACACCTATAGTATTCAAAAGGCAAAGACAGAAAACAAGAAGCCGGAAAATGAATAAAAGATAAAGTGTTTTCAATTAAGAAAAATGATCTAATGCTGCTTTCCAGTTTTGGAGCTCATTTATTACAAGCCGCCTTTGTTTGTCACTACTTGGTAATTTTATTTTATAAAGAAGATACAGCATGAGAGCTATTGAGTTTGGAACAAGTATGAGTTGAAAATAAACTGTTTAAATATGAAGATACATATGCAATAGCAATATGCCATTAATATACTGATAAGTACTAAATGTGCATCTTCAGTCCATATCTTTCTACTAAGCTTTGCATATCCAATAGCTTATCCTAACTCTCCTCTTAAATATGCACTGGTTTCCTCAAACTCAAATGTTCACAACTGAACTAATCATCCTTTTTATGACACCTATACCATCTCCATTTGTCCAGTTGCCTTCCCTAAAAACCTCACTGCTCTTCAGACCTTTTTTTTTGTTGTTGTTGTTGGGGGGCAGGCAAGCTACCACCACCACTACACCTACTCAATCACCCAGGCCAATTTATTCTGCTCTGTAATATTTCTCTAATCCATCCCTTTCTTACCACCTGCACTGACATTAACTTAGTTGGAAGCCATCACCTTCTCTTACCTCAGTTACTTATCTTGCCTCTCTCTTTTCAGTCTTTCCTTTTTCCAAATCATTTTTCATAAACACAAATCAGTCATCTCTTTCTGTTGAGTAACCTTTTAATGATGTTTCACTTCCCAAAGCTCAACCTTGTTAAAACAGTATCCAAGGCTCTCGAGAATCTGTCATTGCAAACCTGTACAGCCACTTTTCCACCATTCCGCCCCCATCATTGTTTAGTTGAGTCATGCTCAACTACTTTAATTGGCACACACATCATGTTCTTCCCTCTTGTGATTCTTCAACCTCAACTAAGATTTCAAGACCCTAAACATGTTCTTATGTACTTTCATTTTCAGCCAGAATCATTCTGAATACAGAAATATGAGTGCACATGTGAACACACACACACGTGCACACGCACACACACATGCACACACACACAATGCAAAGTAGAATTACTATACCTGAAAGCACTGGAGCCTTATTTGTCTCTGGGTTAAATGGGCTTACAATTTAGTCAAGGATCATCTAGCCTAGAGAGTACCACATTCCACCTAGAAAAGTAATCCTGCAGAGTGAGGGAAATAATGTTGCCCTGATGCACTGGAAGATTTCATCATAATGCTTTCCTAGACCCCTAGGAATTCAGGAAAACAACATTTACTCTAACCTCTCACAGTCAATGAGAAATCATGTTCCATCTCTCAGAGAATCATTTCTTTGTGACAGAAAACTAAGGCTGACATTCCAAATGCCTCTGATGAATATCATTGATCTTTCAGAGGTTATCTACTTCAACCTTCTCATTTTCAGATGAGGAGACTGAAGCCCAGAATAATGTGATGCTCTCTCTGAACAAGTTTCCTATTGCTGTTGTTTTCATTTAGAAAGATTTAGAGGCAATTTTCTCATTGCTCAAATGTTTTAATTTCCTTCTTGCCTTATCTGCAAAGAAATAAAAAAAAATCAGTCTTTATTATACTACTGAAACCCTATAAGAAGGAAGGAATATGTAACAGAAATGGTATGTTCAAGAATACATAACAGAAATGTGTTCAGGTGGTTCCGCCTCCCCCACTCTGGCACACATCACATATTCCTCTAGCTCTCTGACAGATGTACCGAATTAATTGATCTCATTGGTGGTCTACAGCTTCAAGATTTGTACATCCAGAAACACAGATTTATATTGCTAAACTTACTGGAATCTGATCCATGTTTTCTGTGATGATAAATACACTAAGAAAAAAGTGATTTTCCAAGGGAATATCATTTTAGGGGTGAGGGCCAGGGTGAGGAGGATATAGTAGCTGGAAAGTTTAAATGGGATAAATCTTGCTATTGCAATGAAGGAAAAGAGGAGAATGGACAGACTAAGACTAAAAATTCAATTATTTACTAACTGACTCAATAAATTTAATTTCAAATGCTTATAAATGTAAACTGTGTTGTAAATAGAAAGAGCATGGCAAGAAGAGCAGAAACATGAAAAAATTTCATAGAACCTGCTGATCAATTCTACATATTAAATATAACTCCTGGGCTAGTAAAGAGGTAGGAATAGAATGAGGAAAAGAGGCCATAGCTCCAAGCATATATCAGGAAGAAAAATTTCTTAAACCTGGAGGATTTCAACTTTTATTTTATTTTAAGACCATTCTGAAAAGTTGTTAGAGCTTAGATTCTTATTATACATGCTCAAATTGCACATTATATGATATGCATAAATTTTATCAAACTGGAAATGAGACCTAATATAAGCACACAGTTTTGTATTTCTATACACAGGCCAATTGTGAAGATCAAATGAAGACTAATATTATGAAAATATTTTGTATAACTATAAAACATTGTGAAATTATATTATTTTTAGGGAATATTTGAATCCATATGGATAAAATATTCTGCCCAATTTCTTTTGTTGATTCTAGAAAAATTTTCTAACTCCAGCATGCAAAAAAATTCATAGGTACTACAAAGTATTGTGAGTTATAGAATGCTGATTTGCAGAAAAATACCTTTTAAGCCAGCTAAAGTGCAGATGTAAAGCTCATTCCCAATGATAGACTTCAGTCTGTTAATTTT
Source organism: Avahi laniger (assembly GCA_963575035.1). Classification (NCBI taxonomy): domain Eukaryota; kingdom Metazoa; phylum Chordata; class Mammalia; order Primates; family Indriidae; genus Avahi; species Avahi laniger. Next base: position 61,517 of record CAUYSK010057990.1, read on the forward strand.
ATCTCCCTTCGTGACAGCAATGCCAATTAGGACCTGTTAAATAAATACTGTCCTTTCTGAATTGTTGGGGATTGATGGATGGCCATAGCTAAACATTGGACATTTCTGAAATATAATAGTATATGTATTATTTATAGTTTTAAAAATGTTAAGAACACTATTTTCTGATTAAAAAATAAATGTCTACTTATTGTAAAAAAATTTAAAAATAGATATAGAATTCCAAGAAAATATAAAGTGACAGTTCACTGTGTTTTTGTTGCAGAGATAACCACTATTACCTTTTCTACATAGCATTTGGGATTGTTTTTATTTGTATGTATACCCTTTATATACATATATTATGATAGTGATGATTTATCATTGGTAAAATTTATACATAGAGTGGTGAGAGAGAACATTTTGAAATCATATGCTTTCATTTTTATCATTCTAAAATGCTTTATAATCTCCTATAATTTTATATAATGACTTATATAAAGGGGTATCAACTCCAAGCTGACAATAGTCTGATGATAACAGAATCAAGAAGAGTCAAAAAGGCTCTTGAGATTGCATTGAATCTGTGGATCACTTTGGGTAGTACAGACATTTTAATAATGTTGATTTCACCAATCCATGAGAATGGTATGGTTTTCCATCCTTTTACATCCTCTGCTATTTTCTTCCTCAGTGTTTCATACTTCTCCCTATAGAGGTCTTTCACCTTCTCAGTTAAATATATTCCCAGGTATTTTATTTTATTTTTTTGTTGTTATTGCGAAAGGTATTGAGTCTTTGATTTTGTTCTCAGTTTGGTTGTTGTTGGTGTATATAAATGATATTGATTTATGTACATTGATTTTTGTAACCTGAGACTTTGCTGAACTTTTCAGTAGTCTCTTCGTAGAATCTTTGGGGTTTTCTAGATATAAGATCATATTGTCAACAAAGAGCAATAGTTTGACCTCTTCTGAACCAGAGAAAACCCCGTATAGCTAAAGAAACCCTAAACAAAAAGAATAAATTGCAAAGCATCAATTTACCAGACTTCAAGCTATACTACAAGGCTGTAGTAACCCAAACAGCATGGTACTGGCACAAGAACAGACACATAGACCAATGAAACTGGACTGAGAACCCAGATGTAAAACCATCCTCATATAGCCATTTGATCTTTGACAAAGCAGACAAAAACATACACTGGGGAAAAGAATCCCTATTCAACAAATGGTTCTGGCCAAGCATGGTGGCTCATGCTTGTAATCCTAGCCCTCTGGGAGGCCAAGGCAGGAGGATTGTTTGAGCTCACGAGTTCAAGACCAGCCTGAGCAAGAGCAAGACCCATCTCTACTAACAATAGAAAAAATTATCCAGGCGTGGTGGCATATGCCTGTAGTCCCAGCTGCTCAGGAGACTGAGGCAGGAGGATTGCTTGAGCCCAGGAGTTTGGTGTTGCTGTAAGCTAGGCTGATGCCACAGCACTCTAGTCAGGCAACAGAGTGAGACTCTGTCTCAAAAAAAAAAAAAAAAAGTGGTGCTGGGAATACTGGATAGCCACTGTTTCAGAAGACTGAAACAGGATCTGCGCCTCTCACCTCTCAAAAAATCAACTCACAGTGGATAACAGACTTAAACCTAAGGCACAAACCCATAAGAATCCTAGAAGAAAATTTTGGAAAAACTCTTACAGACATTGGCCTAGGGAAAGAATTTACAAGGGAGGCCCCAAAAGCAATCATAGCAACAACAAAAGTAAATAAATGGGACTTGATCAAATTAAAAAGCTTCTGCCA
>CAUYSK010057991.1:0-25438 GCA_963575035.1 Avahi laniger
AGATAAGTATAAACAGAAGGGTCAGATCTATTCAGTAGAAAATTAGCTGGAAAGAACTTTTCATTTTTCTCTTAAATTATCATAGGACAAAGTAGACCCTAACTGGGTATTGAAAAATAGGGAATGAAAATACATGGGTGAATAAAACATGGCTCTGGCATTCAACTTGAAGTGTGTTAGAAGAGATAAGTAAGTAAACAGACTACAGTTAAATGTATAAAGTGCTATGATGGTGGTAAATACAGGATTCTATTTAATCACATAAAAGAGGCACCGATTATCAGAGTAAGATGATATGATTACTGTCCATCATATGACTCCCCAAACATAATACTGAGCATATGGTAGACATTTAAATATTTGCTGAATTGTAACATACCTGATTTATTTTTAAAAACATAGACCTGGATTTAATTTTTTCTTGAAAAAAAAATCTTTAAATTTTATACCAAAATTTTTTTTTTATGAATAGTTCTCATGTTGCTATAGTGATTTCAGTGGCCACATAAATTAATCAGCACTTACACCTAACTCTTGAATATAATTGGTAATAGACTGCAAGGAATGTAACTGGTAGTAGATAGCAAGAAAGACTTGTGCTTTAGGAAGATCTGTGTTTCACAATGCTGAATACATAATAAATGTTCAAAAGTAATAATTAATTGGATTTTAAAGCTTCAGAATTTACTCAATAATTTCTCTGTCAACATCACAAAACTCTTCAGGAATTTATTATTCTTAATTATGATTAATTTTGAATAATAAGAACATGAACAGTATGATTCCTGAGCAATAATAAACATTATATTAACAGTGAAAACTCTGAGCAAGTAACAAAGTCATGTTCTTGGGAAATCTAAAGAAAAAATGGCTTATAAACCTTATACGTATACTAGGGATGTAAATTTTATGTATGATTGGAGTCAGAACTAGCACATATGAAAAATTAAAGGTCAATGCTAAATTCTGTGGGAGCAGCTGTAAATATAGTATATGTTCATTGATTGATTTAATAAATATCAGGTTCCAGCTTTATGATGTATCCTATATTAGGCCCCAAGATACAGAGTTCTTTTTTTTTGTTTGTTTGTTTGTTTTTGAGACAGAATCTCGCTCTGTCACCCAGGCTACAATGCCATGGCTTCAGCCTAGCTCACAGCAACCTCAAACTAACTCCTGGGCTCAAGCGATCCTCCTGCCTCAGCCTCCTGAGTAGCTGGGACTACAGGTGCGTGCCACCACGCCCAGCTAATTTTTAGTAGAGATGGGATCTTGCTTTTGCTCAGGCTGGTCTCAAACTCCTGACTTAAAGAGATCCTCCCACCTCAGCCTCCCAGAGTGCTAGGATTACAGGCGTGAGCCACCACCACTGGCCTCAGAGATTTCAAAGATGAGGCAGGAAAACACAATCATAGTACCCAGTGATTTGGTGCTACAATAGAAGTAGAAACAAAGTACTATTGGTGTACAAAGCAAGAGCAACTAATGGTGCGGAGGAAAACAAAATTAATATGAATTAGATGAGTCATAAACTTAATTTTTTAAAAAGACAACATGGTATCATTTTTCTGTGACTGTGTCCTAAGTGTTATGCAGTTTTCTGTTTTATGAAATGAGATTGTAAACACCCCCCCAGGCTGTTTATAAGTCATATATTCGTTGAACATGCCAAGAACTCCTATATCTCATTATACCATATTGTGCAAATTGTAAACTATATGCAAACCCAGGTGGATTTGAGCAAATAAGATATCTACTTGACCTATTTATTGTGTTGTGCAGATCTAAATAGTAGGAATAACTAATATGCTCTAAACATACAGATTGTAAAATTTTCCTCAAATAGTATATTAACTGGTTTTAATCTATTTAACTAATCTCCTTTTTCTTTTGTTATTTCTTATTAAGGGTCAACTGTATTTGTTGGTAACTGATCAGGGGTTTCTTACTGAAGAAAAAATTGTTTGGGAAAGCCTTCACAATGTGGATGGTGATGGAAATTTCTGTGATTCAGAATTTCATTTGCGGCCTCCTTCAGATCCTGAAACTGTATACAAAGGACAACAAGATCAGATAGATCAGGTAAGTTTGTTTTGTCTTCCTCATATATTGTTTAAAGTGCCTTTTTTTTTTCAAATGTGAATTCAGTTATCCAAAACTTTTGAACTAAAGAGTAATTCATTAATATACTAGTGAAATTTTCCTGATACTTCTTGAATAGATAAGTGATCATCCTACATGTACATTAATTATTCAGTTTGGTTCAGAAAGCCAGATCATATTGAACTGTGAAGGTCAGGGTAGGAGTTTGAGTAATTATACTAATTGCAGTAATCAAGCTATGCCAAATATTAATCATGGAAGTGACATGATTTACTTTACTTTTGTAAAAGACTGCTATGTGGAGAATGCACAGGACATGTGCAGATCCAAACGGAAACCAGGAGTCCAAACAAGAGGTGAGGACGGCCTAGCCTTGGGTGGTAGAGATGAAGAGATGAGCACATATCTGAGATACATTTGACTAGTCAAAAAATGTAGAAAAGAGGGAATCTAGAAGATAGCATGTACTGGGTGAAGAATAGGGGGATATTCTAAGCCTTAGAGTGCAAGGTAAGGAGGAGTAGATACTTACAGCAGGAGCTGCACTAGTGAGTAGAACTTTCATCTACAACTGAGACAGATGAGATTTTTGCCTGCTATAGGTGGACAGGCTTGGAGCCATCAACGTGTTTACTGGAAATAAGATGGTGATGTGAATTCTTCCCTAATTCTTCCCTGACTGAGGCAGAAATACGGTTATGTTATGTGGTTGGCACATATTTCACTGGTAACAGTTTAAGTGCACAAAGACTGTTAATTTAGCCAATATTCAATGAGCAATTTTATTCCTGGCACAGTAACTAGGTCCTAGAAATACAAAAGTAAATCATTCAGTCCTGTCCTCAAAGATGCTGCCATCTAGTAGGGGAGACAGATATTTGACCAATGAATATTATTAATAGATATTAAGGTTTTGGTTTTTTGAGTTGTTTTGGAGGGTTTTTTTTTAGCAGCAGGGGGAGTTTGTTTTGTGAGACAAGGTCTCACTCTGTTGCCCAGGCTAGAGTGCAGTGGTGTCATCATAGCTCACTGTAGCCTTGAACTCCTGGGCTCAGGGAATCTTCCTCCCTCCCTCAGCCTTCCAAGTAGCTGGTACTACAGGCATGTACCACAATACCTGGCTGATGGTTTTTTCTTAATGTTTTGTAGAGGCGGGATCTTGTTATGTTGCCCAGGCTGGCCTAGAACCCCTGGCCTCAAGCAATCCTCCTGCCTCGGCCTCCCAAAGTGCTGGGATTACAGGTGTGAAGCCACCATGCCCAGCTATACGTTAAGTTCCATAGCAAGCTATAAGTTTGCAAAAGAATATTGGTTCAGGCTGGGCGCCGTGGCTCACGCCTGTAATCCTAGCACTTTGGGAGGCTGAGGCGGGTGGATCGTTCTGAGCTCAGGAGTTCGAGACCAGCCTGAGCAAAAGCGAGACCCCGTCTCTACCAAAAATAGAAAGAAATTAATTGGACAGCTAAAAATATATACAGAAAAAATTAGCCGGGCATAGTGGCTCATGCCTGTAGTCCCAGCTACTCGGGAGGCTGAGACAGTAGGATTGCTTGAGCCCAGGAGTTTGAGGTTACTGTGAGCTAGGCTGACGCCACAGCATTCGCCCAGGCAAGAGAGTGAGACTCTGTCTCAAAAAAAAAAAAAAAAAAAGAATATTGGTTCAAACAGATGCTACTCTTCCTAGGACTTTGAAAAACAGTGGTGATAGTCACTGTGCTCATTTTCCTTCAGAAGCTGTACAGGAGCATTGTTTTTTAAATGTTACTTAAGAGAAGTGTTTAAAATTTTTCTAACCATTATATGTAAAATATATTGGAGCAGAGACAGAACAATAGATTCCCACGGTAGTCTAATTGTAAGGTGTTGAGATTAGTGGAAGTAGCAAGAAAGAGGTGGATTCAAGACCATGGGGCTTGATAAAGAGCAGAGTTTGAAAAAGTGAGGAGAAAAATTTGAAAGACAAATTCTTGATATCAAAGTAAGACAGTCATGCCATTCATAGTGCAAGAACCTTTTACATGTGCTCTGAGCTATTTAAAATTCGCGTATTTTGAAGATAGATGGAGGGGAAGTGCACAGAGTAGTCAAGTTTCATTCATTCAGCACTAACTCGTAATGAGATGGGTTTCAAGTTAAATAATATAACTTTTGACCAAAATGCACCACTTTTTCTCATAGGAAATAATCTGTGTAAATAATCTTTTGGAATAATTTAATAAATAATCTTGGGAAAGTTATTTTTTTTAAACAGAAGACTTTTCTGACATTAAATGGAAAAGAAAACAGATTACAGTAGTTTCAGAGGGTGGGAAGAAATAGTATTTGAATTTGTATGTGAACATAGGAAAATATTAGGTGGATAGATATTGGGTTTTTTTTTTTCTTTTTTTTTGAGATGAGAGAGTCTCGCTTTCTCACCCTAGCTAGAGTGCAGTGGCGTGATCATAGCTTACTGTAACCTCAAACTCCTGGACTCAGGTGATCCTCCTGCCTCAGCCTCTCGAATAGCTGGGACTACAGGTGCCCGCCACTGTACCTGGCTAATTTTTTTATTTTTAGTAGAGACGGGGTCTCACTCCTGCTCAGGCTGGTCTGGAACTCCTGAGCTCAAACAATCCACCCGCCTCGGCCTCCCAGAGTGCTAGGATTACAGACGTGATATTAATTCCATGACCAACCGATATTAATTGTCAACAGTAGTTATCTCTGCGTAATGATATTATGGTGGTTTTTTTTTTTTTTTTTGGTGTCCCTGGGTGAGCATAAAGATATATTTAAACTTTCTTATTTATACGGTTTTCTGCTTTGGCTGAATTTTCTGCAGGCAAGTGTTTCTTTTGTAAATGGGGGGACTTTTTTTTTTTTTTAAGCTTTCTTGAATGCATTATATGCTGCTTCTAGAAAGAATTTCAAATGAGTTCCAAAAATATTTAGAACAATGACTACATCATTGAAATAAGTTCATAGCTCCCCAAGGGAAATACTTAGAAAGATAACTTTTCATTTTAATATTTAAGCTCTGGTATATTTTTTAAAAACCATTCTTACAGCTTTATAGATAAAACATCTATATTTGCACTCATTAGTTCTTGGGTAAAATCTCATGGCTAACGTTAGATGGGTATAATTTAATTTCTTAGGACTATCTTATGGCATTGTCTCTACAACAAGAACAGCAGAGCCAAGAGATCAATTGGGAACAACTTCCAGACGGAATCAGTGATCTGGAGCTAGCAAAGAAACTCCAAGAGGAAGAGGATAGACGGGCTTCTCAATACTATCAGGAACAGGAACAAGCAGCAGCCGCTGCTGCTTCCGCTGCTGCTGCTGCGTCTGCACAGCCCCAGGTAAAACTAGTGTCCTGGTTCTTGAACATGGCGATCACTTTAGCAATAAAGAAACTTCTGCCTGAGATAACAAATTTTTAATTAGGAATCGACTCTTCAATTATGTTAGGATTTTAGCACCCTGGATTTTATGACATTGTCCCAAATTTGTGACTCTTCTATTTCTCACTTTATTCAAATAAAATTAATTTTCTCGAGGTTCTGATTTTGAAATTTATTCTTTAAGTTCCTAATATCTGCAAAGAAAATAAACCAATTTGAACAAAGTCGTTTCTAGCAACTAGAGGGCAGTGTGAGGTACTACTGGAAAGAATATAGACTTTGGAGCCAGATAGATGTGGATTTGCCTTTCCTTCTTCTTTCTCTCCTTCCTACTTGCAACACCTTGGATAAAGTCTTATACCTCATTTTTCCCTATCTGTAAAATAGAGATAATACTTAATTCTTAGGTTTGTGATGAAGAACAAATAATGTTAGCACTTAACCCAATTTCTGACACGTACTAGGTATTCAACAAAGGTTAGGGCCTTTCCACTTTACACTTTCCCCAGTTAACTGTTTTAAGCACTGCAAATATTATGGTGGGATTTACATGTTAAGTCTCACTTCATTAACTCAAAAAGTATTCCCCTTCCTTTATATTTAACTGTACTATGCCAGAATTTTTCATTTTGGTTTAGGTATATAAGAAATTTTGATTTTGGTATACAAGAAAGCAAGATGCCCTTTAAGGTCCGATAAAACTAAATATTAAATATATTATTGTTGTTAGAATTGTTTACAAAAAGGAAATAAAACCTAAATATAGAAATCCCCATTAAAATAAGTATAAAATTTCTATTTCTAACTTAAATATTGACTGTCCCAAGTTTAAGAGTTAAATCCTACCATGTTATGATCAGCTTTTCACTCAAAAAGGTGTTTTTCTTCACAGAATACACTTATTCCACACTGTCAGTTCTCAGGAGTTTTTTTTTCTTCTTTTTAAACTCTATTTATTTTGGGTATTTAATGAGGTTTTGAAGAGCTATTACAGTTTACCAAAATGGGTCACTTTCTTTAACATTTTCTAAACTTTAACATAAATATGTCTTAAATTTAAAGTTTTAGGCAATATAGTTTTACATATTATTTGTTGTTTGAAATTCCATTTATTTAGAATAATGAATATATAAGTTATATCCAGAATGATAGAGGCGATTGTTCGAATACCATGTAATACATAACAAATCTATACACCAGTAGCTTCTTTTTCCATTAATGATTCCTTTCACTCTTATGGTCTTTCTTTATAGATAACTGTGATTAAGCACCTTGGAATAGTTAGAGTAATTTCTTCCTGTGTATTTTTCTTAAAGCAGAGCCAGCCGGCACAAGCCTCTCCATCAAGTGGAAGACAATCTGGGAATACTGAACGTAAACGAAAGGAACCTCGAGAAAAAGATAAAGAAAAAGAAAAGGAAAAAAATAGCTGTGTCATTTTGTAACAAGCATTGAAATCTGTTGGAACCACCTATATGTCTTGAGAAACAAAACCACAGGAGGAAAGAAAGAAAAACCGATAAATACCGTCTGTGCCTGATTTCCCAATGGATTTTGTTCATGTTTTTCAGGGGAAAGGTTGTTACTTAGTTACAATCAGACTTTTTCAAGTCACACAATACACTCTTTATGAGCTGGAGTTTCATGTTACATAAGTTGGAAATGCTGTGTGTTGTCATTCATGAAAAATACTGCACTTGTAGCCAAATAAGCAAATCACAGCAAATTTTGTGTCATAGTGACATTCATAACTCATATCAGTTAGTAAGCTATTTTATCTTCTGTTCTAACGATGAATGGAGGTAATTGATTTAATCTGATTCCTTCCTGAAATTTAAATATTAGCACAATAGTTTCTGAAATTTTTACAATGTTAAATTGTGATGGAACCCATGAGAAGCCAGGGGTTTAATATAGGAATTTAAAAAGTAAAAACAAACAAAAAAAGACGAAAAAATAGCAGGAATAAATAACCCTTAATTGTATATTGGACTAGTTCAGCCCTTGAACAGCTTTACCTTTCTTTAGGAATGTACATTTTAGATATTATCTTGAGAACTGATAATGGAGCTAGGACTTAATTTAGATAGAAAAAATAAAGACTTGTATTTCTTTTCCAATAGCAAAAAATTACATAACACTATTACTTATAACCTGTCAAAATCACATATTAATGATTTTTTAGTGTTGTAAAATTTTGAGGCATTTTGAAATCTTTAATATAGGTAACCTAGACCACAGTTACTATTTATTGACAATGCGATAAGTGACTGTAATGAGGAAACCGCAGTGGATGCTAGGCCTTGTAAATATGGGGATGTAGAAAAGCAGATAGTTCAGTGTCTACCTTTTTCTAGAATTACCTTGAACCTTAAATTTTAAATCATGTTTATTGCGAGAAAACTAAGTATACTTATTTAAAAAAACTAAGTATACTTATTTAAAAACCAACAAAAAAGCACATTTCTGAAAGGAAGTTAGAGATAATCTCTGAGTCTAGTGAAAAGACAGTAAAAACCTGTCTGAGAGTAGCTAAGAATTTGAAGGAATTTATGTAAAAGCAATCAGATTTTATAATTTATGAGAACCAAATAAACCTATAACATCTTATAGTATTTATAGGATTCAGAAAGAATATTTATTTAACTTTATTATAAGGCAACACATTTTCCTGTATTTTTAGATATAGTTTAGAAAACTATCCTTAATAATCCTTTTTATATGCTTTCTATTTAAAAGTTTGTTTTAGTAATTTTTGAAAGACTATTGCTGCTGCAAGTAGATGTATGATTTACATTCTAAGCTTCCTTAAATTTATTTAAGAGCGTCATAATCTGACCTGAGCATCCACTTGGAGAATGTTTTTTGTGGTCTAGGGTGACAAAAGAGTACATAAAAGTGTGGTCTAGATTTTTTTAAGCTATGTCATTAACTTTCTCCATGATCCAAGACCAGCTATTGGATGAGTCTCTTGTGTAAAAAATAAAATCTTATTTATGGAAGGAATTATTCTAAGGGAAAAATCCAGGGTCAAGCTGTATCTTTTATGTCCTTCTATATTGCATGTCTACTTATAACATTTATTATTTCTCCAAATTTCCTATGCTAGCATGATAAATCATCAGAGAACCTGTTTGAGGTATAAAACTTTGATAGAAAATATTTGGTGAGTATCTTGATTATAACCCAGAATATGTGTACATTGGTAAAATAATCAGATATACTGCAGAACTCTGTTGGCTCAAACAGGTTGACTTCAATCCAAGTTTACTCTTGATATCACTCTATTGGTTGAAGGAGGAAACTCAAACCTCGGGGTTTGTTTTTCCCAGAACAGATAGTAGTGATAGTGCATTATATTTTAATAATAAAAACAAAACAGTAAACCTTGAGAAATTTTTCAAAAGCATATTTGAGGCATATTTTTTCATAATTATATACTTATCTATTGCCCTTGAAAAATATGTGTGTAGAAGTTATTTTTCTGTTATTTGTTACTATCTTCTTAATTTGTTCCAAAGATAATACTGCCATTCTGCATTCCGTCTGGAAGGAAAAAAAAAAAAAACCTCAAAACCAGCAGTGCTGCTATCAGATAAGTAGATGTCAATGTATACTTACAAGAAAAAACTAAAAAAAGTCACATGTTTGTTAATTCAGCCTTTTTCTATGTAATATTTCCAAGTCAGACTTTCTTACATTCCTGGAATTCAGTTTGATATACCAAGATTAATAATGGTAAAATGTTTGCTTTGATTACTGTGGGGAGAAAAATTACGTGTTCAATTCTATTAAAACAAACTTCTCAGAGATACTGGTTTCCTGTCCTTGAGGGTTATAAAGAATTTAGAGTTATTGTGTCTTTATTTTTTTATACTTCACTTTAGGTAAGTTATATATTGAGGCATTTCATTGCTCATTTGGGACATAGGAATATGTTAGTGGTATATTAAAGTCTTTTCTTCACAGTGTTTTGTAATACTTGAAAATTGTTACATGTACACTGCTAGCACAAGTTAGAATTTAAACATTTTTGTTTTTAATATTTATAGGCTAGATTAGGGGCACATTTGCATCAACCAAATCACCGTTAGACCTAGCAAAAGAGGCAGATGAATGAATCAATATGGTCACTGCACCTTCCTTTTACTTTCAAAGCCTATTCCTTAAGATTAGTGGCCAGTCTTTATTAACAACATGAAAATTTCATGTCTAATCCCATCATATCAACAATGCTGTGATTTATATAGTAGATTATCAACACTTTATTTAGCGTGTGTGTGTGTTTCTGATGCAAGTTTTCATGACTTTTTTTAGATTCTCAAAGGAATCGGGAACTTTCCCTCAAATTTTAAGAATCACCATTTTAAGAATACACACACTAAGCAACGTGAGGTCGCTAACATTGACATTGGCTGTACACTGGTCCAGTGTGCTTGGATGAAGTAACTTCTTCCATGTTTCAAGGTCAGGTTAGTTAGTAGTTGAATGAAGCATGGATTTAAATTTAGGATTAGGCTTTGGAATATATCTTTTTTATTGTCTCACGTGTCTAATATTTCACAGCTTATCCCAGATTATGTTTCAAATTCTTCCTCATACCTCTTGATCTTGGCTTAACTAAGGAAGTTAATATCAGATTAGTTGACTGAACCCAGGATTAACCGTTATGTACTTGTACAAAACCTTGTTAGCATTTTGTTTTCAATAAATCATAAACTTAGTTCACTAAGGGACAGAAGATCATGAGAGGAAAGAGAACTGCAAGGCAAATAAATATTTAAGGAAAGAATAATTGCAGTCAATAAATCAATGTTGGCATATGAAGCAGATATTGTAAAATCCTGCTGGAGAAACATCTAGGGAAGAATTTCCAGAACTGTCCTCACTCTCATTTATTTAAATTTTTTTTAAAACAAAAAGCAAATTGATTGCATTTTGATTAACTTTCCTATTTCACGTACCACTTATTTTAAAACATGAAGGAAAGCTTATAGGCATTACCTATCACACAGTACTTAGACATACAACTTATAATTGTAAATTTACTAGTGTTTGATAAGATGGAGGCATTAAAGATAGTCTGTAATTTACATTTAAAGGCACTGGACATGTGGAATTCTGGATTATTTCGTGTCCCGAAACCTGAGTTTCTAGCTTGCCTTGGGCAAACTTTCTGTGCCTCAGTTTACTCTTTAAATATGTGAAGGATGCTCTTTATTAAAGAAGGGCGTAGTATAAGCACAAAGTATTATTTAAATTGTCACAAATATTACACATCTTTTGCTCTTGGATGTGCAGACTTTTTTCCCCAACGACATCGTGTCTTAAGTCAGTTCTTTACAATGCTGTCAAAATTTGTAGAATTGTCTTGTCTTTGAGTATGGCATCATCTCTTCCCAAAATATACTTTACAGTTGCTTTTGTGTTCTGTAGACTATAGGGTCAAAATCAACCGTATATTGGAAGTTCATTTAAAATCTATTAGGTCATTAAATATGAAATGTCTGATTTCAAGTCAAAAGTTCAGTTTATTACATCTCAAACAAGAAGCAGTACAATTAATCAAAATATGCACCTAAGCTATCGACACACCAAGTTTTGCCATCTTTTTTTTTTTTTTTTTTTTTTTTTTGAGACAGAGTCTCACTCTTTTGCCCTGGCTAGAGTGCCGTGGCATCATCCTAGCTCACAGCAACCTCAAACTCCTGGGGCTTAAGCAATCCTTCTGCCTCAGCCTCCCGAGTAGCTGGGACTACAGGCATGCACCACCATGCCCGGCTGATTTTTTCTATATATTTTTAGCTGTCCGATTAATTTCTTTCTGTTTTTAGTAGAGACGGGGTCTCACTCTTGCTCAGGCTGGTCTCAAATTCTTGAGCTCAAACAATCCGCCCCCCTCGGCCTCCCAGAGTGCTAGGATTACAGGCGTGAGCCACCGCGCCCAGCCAGTTTTGCCATCTTAGTGGTAGCTTGCTTAAGCCAGCAGTGCAGAAGCCTGAAGAGCAAGTGACAATGAAATCATGAAAGACATTTTCCACAGCCTCTTGAGAATTGAATATTTTTCCTTGCAAGAAGGGGTCCAAAGCCTGGAAGAAGTGGTAGTCGGTTGGTGCAAGGTCTGATGGAGAGTTTCCAAATCCAGCCTCTGTAGTTTGAGCAGCATTGTTTTTTTGTGACGTGTGGTCTTACAAAAGGATTAGCCTGTCTCTATTGACCAATCTCAGCTGCTTAATCGCAAGCATCCTCATCATTCCATCCAAATAGGTTGCAGTAGACATCCACTGTAATTGATTGACCAGGTTTCAGTAAGCTGTAGTGAATAATACCAATGCTAGACCATCAAATAGACACTATTAGCTTTTTTCGATTAATACTCGGTTTCGGACTGTGTTTTGGCACTTCATCTTTATCCAGTCACTGTGCTGAATGCTTGAAATTGTCAAAAAGAATCTATTTTTCATCACAGATAACAATGCAGTGTAGAAATGTTTCACCTTTATGCCGTGACAGCAAAGAAAGGCAAGCTTCAAGGTGATGTCTCTTCTGACACCCATTTAATTCATGCAGTACCCATCTGTCCAGCTTCTTTACCTTGCCAATCTGTTCCAAATCAAAAGTAACATCAAACCTTGCTACTAATTCACGCAGAGGTTGAGATGGACTCGCTTCTGCTACAGCTTTCAGCTCATCATTATCCACCTTGGTCTCAGGTCACCCACGTGGCTCACTTTCAAAATTAAAATCACCAGAATGAAAATCCTCAGACCATTGGTGTATTGTGTGTGCCGTAGTCACATCCTTCCCAAGCATTTGATGGTACTTCGAGCTGTCTGCACTGCATTGGTTCCATGACGGAGCTCATATTCAAAAATAACACAAAATTTTGACTTATCCATGGTTCCATAAAAATTGCTCTAAAAAATGTGAAAGATAATCATGAGCCAGAACATGCATTTGAAAGACTGAGGATGTACCTTCACAATAGGAAAAAAAATGAGAAGTATCAAAGTGTCAGAGATACCAAGTGTCAAACTTAGTACTTAAAGAAATCAGACATTTCATACTTAACAACCTAATAGTTTTTTCCCCCCAATATCCTTCACAGAGCTAAATATTTAGATTCTCTTTGCCTTTTCCTTCACGGAATAAAGTACCGTGGCATCTGGTTACCAATACATGCAGTATAAAATTTTTTGCACAGGTGGAATTCATTTAGATCTCTCAAGTACCATCATTTTAGGGCTATTTGAATTATTTGTGTTTTTCAGTGTAAAATATTATTTGGTAATGTGCAGTTAAATTCCTTTTAGAAGTGATTGAAAATAGTAAAGGAACTCATCGGAATCTTAGAGTTCTCAGGTTCTCTGATAATTTAATGGCTTTTGTTAGTCATGTCCAATACTTATAAAACTGCTGGAAAAACATGAATTGATGTTACTCTTCTCAGGTAACACTTTACACTAAATTTCAAAATCAAAGGCTTCCTGAACAAAATAAATTACAAAATAGAGATAATGGAATGTGAGAGACAAATTGCAGGACTCTTGTAAGCTTAATTTATTTTGAAGATCTATCTAAATTTTATTTCATGTCTCTTAATCCTAGTGTTTCTGCTGTTCGAAATTAGAGTTTAATAAATTGTGATATGCATTTTTTTACATGAAAGATTCTAGTTTCTAATTTCACTTTTCTGATCTCGAGAAAATTAAACATGAAAAACAGGGTAAAATTCTTCAACTATTGTCTCAGGTTCAGCTTTGTCCTATCGTCCTGAGAAAGGAGATTTAGACTTGTCTACCTAACACAGATATTTTTTAGGGCATGGTACTATCCCAGAGAAGGTGTTGAGATACCATGTCAGAAATATAAAACTTAAGCTTTGAACCACATTTAGATTTAAAGAACAAAAAGAGGTATTGTTATTTTACAGTAAGTCTCTCTACTTTAGCTGATATTCTAAGGATTTCTTCAAACCACTTAATAACTTGTCACCCATTACCTTTAATAACCACTTTAATCGACACTGTCACATCCTGCTTTGAGAGGCAAGGATGCCTCATAAATTAGAGGATGCACAAAGCAGAGTTCTGTGGAAGGTGATCCTGGCTCCTTTGGCTCTCATAGTTATTTTACAGCTTTAGATAGAAAGTCAGGAAACTGAAATGCTCATTTAAATTCCCAAAGCAGTGACCTGTCCAAATGGACATTGTAGCTGCAATTCCCTACAAAACAGTTCTCACTAACGCAATGTGTTTTAAGACTAAGATTAGTATTTAATCTTTGAAGATGTCTTGTATGTCTCTCAACTTTGTTAAGAGTTTTTATTGTTCTTTTTCACATACAACTTGTATGAAATAACCATTTTTTTTCCCAGAGTACATAGGGTATCTTAGCTTTACAGATGTTTAAAGGTGAGGTTTTGAAAAGCCTCCAATGGTTTTTGTTAAAAGACTGTCTTCCTTAATAACATGACAACTTGTTACAGATCCACACATTACAAGTAGGACAATATAATAAAAGATTGATGTATCATTGCTACACAATAGTCAGCAAAAGGGATAATTTTTGCTTGTGGAATTTCAGAGGTACCCTGAAAGTCATTTCCTAAAGCTAATGCATGTGAATATTTTTCCTTGCAATGTGCAGAATAATTCGATTGAGGCACATACTTTGGGGAGTAGCAAGTGGAATGGTTGGAATATGACTGCAGGAAAAATAATCTTGAAATATAGCCAGAAAGTGAAACAAGTTTTCTTCTTCCACTTTGCTGTTGGACTAATAGGATCAAGAATTTGCTATGACATATCATAGATCTCTTTGTGCCAGGCCAAGACTGGCCAATTGAGTTCTCAAAGAGTTTAAATATATACAGATTGTATATGAGTGGTTATTTTTTCCTCCTTTCATTTTCTATCTTAATACCCTTTTGACTTCTGAAATAATTTATTTTTTTTGCTTTATGACCAGCTTTAATTTCAGTTAAAGAATAATAGCCACTCTAGAGATTAATAGGAAAGGGCATTGAAATACATTTTTTGAATAAAGACACCTAAAACCATCTACCCAGTTTAGCCTTGAACTGAATTTCTGTGAAATAAATTTATTGATTCAAATGCTAATTATGCTAAAACTACTTAATTCTTTAAAAACTATATCTTAAGTTTCAAAAGTTACACTTTGGGAGGATATTCCTAAAAAGGCATTTTGAACATGGATGAGAAAGTATAAAATATTTCTGAAAGAGTTATTCAGTATTATTCAATATTTAATTTCATGTTTGTTATTGTATCACAAGGATAGTGTCATTGTTGGATTAAAATGTTGGATGTTTTTGTTAATATACTTAAAACTGTAACCAGTGAATAACACCTGTAGCGTTTTTTATTATAGATTATATTTTATTTCAATAAACTTTGATATTTAGACCAGTCTTTCTGCTGTGTATATTTACGTCATTAAGCTACTTCTTACAAAGTTAAGATGACTGAGAATTAGCATATTGATTCACATTTATCTAGGATTAACTCTTAGAATACTTGAACCAATTTTTGATAAAGACAGATTCCCCCCCACCCAGGCAGTAAAAAAACAATGTAATCCATATAATAGTCAACTACCTGATCCTAATGGTAGATTTTTGGTTTTTTTGAGACAGTCTCGCTCTGTCACCCCAGGCAGAGGTAGAGTGCAGTGATGTCATCATAGCTCACAGCAACCTCAAACTCCTGGGCTCAAGCGATCCTCCTGCCTCAGCCTCCTGAGTAGGTGGGACTACAGGCACCCGCCACCACACCCAGATCATTTCTCTATTTTATGCAGAAACGGGATCTCTCTCTTGCTCAGGCTGGTCTTGAACTGGCCTCAAGCAATTCTACCGCATAGCCTCCCAGAGTGCTAGGATTACAGGTGTGAGCCACCGTGCCTGGCCCCTTCGTAAGTATTTCATTCAACAAAATTCAGTAAGTATTTACATATCTAGTATGTTCGAAAGATCTCTCTCCTTTCGGAACCACTTCTTATATTTCTGAAATTTTCATCTACACTTCTGATATCCGTTCAAAATTTTAAACCTCAGATCACAGAAATTTTCTTTTATTCTAGATGTGTCATGGTTTCAGTTCCTACATTTAGGTCTCTGAGGGATTTCAAGTTAATTTTTGTCTATAGTTTGAGGTAAGGGTCAAGGTTCATTTTTTGTCTCTCTCCTACCTTGGACGTATAAAAAATTAATTTTTTTGCATATGGCTATCCAATTATGTAGAAAAGATTATTATCCTTTCCTCATTCAGTTATATGGATACCTTTGTCGAAAATCAATTGTCCATATATGAGAGTTTTTTTATTTTCTGAATTCTCTATTCCATTCCATCGGCCCATTCTTCTTTTTTTTTCTGAGACAGGGTCTCATTCTGTCACCCAGGATAGAGTGCAGTGGCACAGTCACAGTTCACAGCAACCTCAAACTCCTGGACTTAAGGGATCCTCCTGTCTCAGCCTTTCAAGCAGTTGGGACTACAGGTTTACACCACCACACCAAGCTATTGTTTTTCGTTTGGTCGGTTGTGTTTTTGTTTTGTGTTTTTTTTTTTTTTTTTTTTTTTTGGAGAGATGGGGTCTCAACTGCTAGGCTCCAGTGATCCTCCCTCCTCAGCCTCCCAAAGCACTGGGATTACAGGTGTGTGCCACTGCACCCAGCCCTACTATTCTATCTTTATGTCAGTAGCATAACATCTTGATTCTTGTTGCTTCATAATAAGTCTTGAAACCAGGTGGCAGGAGTAACCAAATTGTTTCTTCTATTTTCTTTTGACTATTATTGGTCATATATAATTGCATTTGTATGGATAGTTTTAAAATATAATTGCATTTCTATATAATTTTGAAATGAACTTTCAATTTCTGTAAGTCTTCTGGGATTTTATTAAATCTATAGATCAATTTGGAGAGAACTGACATCTTAATATTTAATTTCTTAATCCATAAACATGATTATCAATAAATTAGACTTTACCAAAATTCAAAATTTTTGAACTCCTAAAAACCCTTAAGGAAATGAAAAGGCCAACTATGGACTGAAGGAAAAATATTTTTGAAACATATTTGACAAAGGACAAGTCAAATTTATATTAATATATATCAGTATATAAACAACTCGGGCCAGGTGCGGTGGCTCATACCTGTAATCCTAACACTCTGGGAGGCCAAGGTGGGTGGATCTCTCAAGGTCAGGAGTTCGAGACCATCCTGAGCAAGAGCAAGACCCCGTCTCTACTAAAAATAGAAAGAAATTATCTGGACAACTAAAAATATATATATATATAGAAAAAATTAGCCTGGCATGGTGGCTGATGCCTGTAGTCCCAGCTACTCGGGAGGCTGAGGCAGGAGGATCGCTTGAGCCCAGGAGTTTGAGGTTGCTGTGAACTATGATCATGCCACTGCACTCCAACCTAGGTGATACAGCAAGGCTCTACCTCTAAAAAAAAAAAAAAATGAAGAAAGAAAGAAACCCATTGCCCATTATAAACATAAACATATAGAATAAAAACATAAGTACACAAAAATGTATAAACATGCAAACAAGAATCATAAAAAAGCTGGAAAGTTTATACTGATATCTGACAAAGTGGGTTTCAGAAATAGAAATGTTTCATAATTATTTGTGAATAATAAAGGGGATAAGGAGAAGTATTTCATAATTATCGAAGGGTCAATTTACTGAGAAGACATAATATTCCTAAATATTTTTGCAGCCAAAGAGCTACAAAATACATGAAGCAAAAAAGGAGAAACTGACAAATCCACAGTTATACTTAGAAATGTCAATACTCTTTAGTCAGTAATTAATAAAACAAGTACACAGAAAATCATTAAAGATGTAGGCAATTTGAGCAATCAATTTGACCTAGCTGACATTTATAGAACTTTCCACTTGATAATAGCAGAATATACATTCTTTTCAAGTGCATTTGGAACACTCATCAATATAGACTATATCATGAGCTATAAAAAAAGTCTCTCTTTTTTTTTTTTTTTTAGAGACAGGGTCTTGCTCTGTCAGCCAGGCTAAAGTGCAGTGGCACAATCACAGCTCACTGCAGCCTTGATCTCCTGGGCTCAAGGGATCCTCCTGTCTCAGCCTCCGGAGCAGCTGAGAATACAGGCATGTGCCACCACCCAGCTTTGTAGACATGGGGACTCGCTATATTGCCTGGGCTGGTCTTGAACTCCTGACCTCAAGCGATCCTCCTGACTTGACCTCCCAAAGTGCTGAGATTGCAGGTGTAAGCCACCACACCTGGCCCAAAACAAATCCCAATAAATCTAAAAGTATTGAAATCAAGCAAAGTATGTTATCTAACCAAAACAGAATTAAATTAGAAACCAATAACAGAAAAATATCTGGAAAATACCCAAATATGTGGAAATTAAATAATCTACTTCTAAATAACCTAGGAGTCAAAGAAGAAACCACCAGAGACACTACAAAATATTTTGAACTAAATGAAAATGAACATCAGAATATTAAAATTTAAGGACTACAACTAAAGTAGTGCTTAAAGGGAAATTTGAATATTAGGGTAATATAGTTTAGTGGAGTTTTTTCCCCTTCTTTTCTTTCTTTTTTTAATGCTCTCTTGATCCAATTTCGAGGCTCTGGCTAGAGGCCAGCAAAGTTCACTTCTTGTGCGATGAATTAAGTCCATACCCCAACCACCTTTCTTACGAAGCTCTCACACTCCAGGCTGCTATATGCCCACGGTAGTCACTCCGGAGTCAGGTACCAGACAGCCAGGGACAGCCCCTGTGCCTCTGAGAGGGCAAAATTTTCAAATTAGCCAAACCCAAAGCTGCTCCTACAACTCCAGCTTGCTGTTACCCTGTCCGTGGTTGCAGTTCTCTGTGTGGTCCCGCCTGGCAGACTTTTCTCCTTTGGAGCTTTAAGTAACAAAGAGTTCTTCCTTTTGTCTATTCAAGTGTCCTTGTGTTGAGTCCCACTATTAAAAGAATCTTTAAATATTATAAGGATGGCCCAGCAAGCAGGGTGGCATGGTCATGACTGTTCGCTGCTCTTAGCTCCTTGGGGAGACTTCTCTTGGCTTTCCTGCTTGGTTCCAAAGCACAGGCAGAGTGGCTTGGGCTTTAGCCTTGCTGCTTGCTGCTAAGTCAACCAGTGGTGGCCACCTTTCTCCTTACCCGGATTTTCTTGGCATCGGAACGTTCACGAGGAACAGCATTCACTGACTAAACTCTGGGCTAGGCGGGGTCCCATCTTAGGGCAGTGGGAGTGTCGGGCCTCTGGAACTGTGCTCCAGGGTCCCGCATTGCAGTGTTTCCTGCCGCCGCCCATGCTTGGCAGAGGCCCTCACTTGATCAGCGTCAGGTTTCTTTATTATTATTTAGGCCAGAACCCTGGTCTGTGTGTGCATTTTGGGTGACCCTGTGGAGAAGGGTGTTCGTGGGCTCCCTCATGGTGGAGAAATGGCACCCAGGTTTCATCCACATTGCTTGGGTCAGGGTACGGACTCAACCTGTCTTTGCTCGTGCACACCTGGCTGCTATTGAGAGTGAACTTCATGCCTCCCAGACTCTGAGGGGTGTCCTGGTTGCACCCTTGGAGACCAATGGCCCAATCCAAAGGGAGCCTCTGGGGCAAGAGGCCAAATATCTTATCCCTGCACTTCACCCCACCCCCACCCCTAGAATACCTGCTTTCGTCACCCAATTGCTTGAGCAACAGTGTGCCTAGGCCTTAGTGAGTGCTGCTTACTAAGCGAGTGCTTAGTGAGTGCTGCAGTATACAGACCCATCAGTGTGCCCTGACGCCTCAGACAAGGGCTCACTGCATTGTTCCAAGGGGAGGCTCCCACAGTCTTAAGTCCAAGCCCAGATCCCTGAGAGATGGCTTGGCAAGCCTTGGAAGAAAAGATAGCTGCAACAGAGACGGCCCTGACCCCTTTCCCGTAACCACTTAAGTTTGCACTAGGAGTTATCACACAGAGACAGAAACTGGAACTGGCTTCCCCCTGGAAAGGAAAAAGCAGATCTCTATCAGAAAGTGGTTTCTACCCACCAACCTGTGCACTGTGGGGCCAGCACTCTACTGCCGCGCCACTCTGCCTCTGTTGCAACAAAAAACCTAATTCTCAGGGTTATAGAGGAAAACACCCATGGTACACCTATGGCACAGCAAAGGGCTTAATTCAAACCCAACTTATGCCCAGCGTCCTTAAGCCACATGACCATTGCCATGGGGAAGGTACCTAAGCCTAAGGATACTGATCAGAGGCTCTCTAGAGAAAAAAAATGTATAAACATGGTCAGGCTAAAGAGACCGCCTACCCCCAACATATCCAGATGAAGGAAGGAAGGAAGGAAGGAAGGAAGGAAGGAAGGAAGGAAGGAAGGAAGGAAGGAAGGAAGGAAGGAAGGAAGGAAACTGGATTGGGGAGGATGAATGAATGAATAAATTATTAAATTTATATAAGGTCCATAACTTGGCCCAATTAAAAACCCAAAATTTGCTAAAAGAATTTGTATAACAAAAAGATAAACCGAGTGGCGTGTGCCTGTAGTGCCAGCTACTCGAAAGGCTAAAGCAGGAGGATCGCTAGAGACCAGGAGTTCCAGGCCGTAGTGTGCTGTGCCTATCAGGTGTCCACACTAAGTTGAGCATCCACACGGTAACCTTCTGGGACTGGGGGACCACCAGGTTTCCTAAGGAGGAGCGAATGGGCCAAGGTCAGACACAGAGCGAGTCAAAACTCCTGTGCTGACGTGTAGTGGGATCGTACCTGCGAACAGCTGCTGCACTCCAGCCTGCAGAGTGAGACTTCAACTCTAAAAAAAAATTAAAAACATTAAAAAAAAAAAAAAAAGGAAAAAGGGCCACTGATTGGCTTTTGTGCCTCTATAACATAAGTTCTGAATTAAACTTTAACATTTACTAAAATACATCAATTGGCAAAGCTTCATGGACTTAATCAGTACTGGGGCTCAAATTACAGTGTTAATCTGGGGATCTCACTAAATTTGAATATGGTACCCCGATAATCTTAGGAGAGTAAATAAATATAAAATAAAGAAAAATAGGCTGGGTGCGGTGGCTCACGCCTGTAATCCTAGCACTCTGGGAGGCCGAGGCGGGTGGATCGCTCAAGGTCAGGAGTTCGAGACCAGCCTGAGCAAGAGTGAGATCCTGTCTCTACTAAAAATAGAAAAAGAAATTATCTGGACAGCTAAAAATATACATATATAGAAAAGATTAGCCGGGCATGGTGGCTCATGCCTGTAGTCCCAGCTACTCGGGAGGCTGAGGCAGTAGGATTGCTTGAGCCCAGGAGTGTGAGGTTGCTGTGAGCTAGGCTGATGCCACGGCACTCACTCTAGCTAGGGCAACAGAAAAATAGGTATGCCTCACTTTAACTACAGCTTTGCTTAAGTTTCCCGTATTTCTACCATTAATAAAAGACAAATTTTAAGGTGATAGATGTTTTAAATATACTGATTTTCATCTTTAAAAAATGAAATGATTATATTAAATTATCACATGTATCCTGAAAATATGTACATCTATTATGTATCAATAATAAAGATAAAATTAATTTAAAAAGTTTCCCACAGAGTACCGATTCCCCTACAATATCCTATAGTGAGCATAGATTCTCTGACACAGTGAATAATAAATTAAAATTAGATTAAGTCTTTGGTGCTTACAAATTGGCTTGACAAAATGGGGATACCTCATGGACCCCTTGGTAATATAATCAATACAGTCCCATGTAAGTTAAAACAGGGCCTTCAAGGAAGGGAACTTATATAAGACCTCATTAACGAATGGGGTGATTTCCCTCACTGCTTCTCCATTTGACAGCCCAATTTTGACTGTTCTTGAACCTAGAAAGAATAAACAATGCTTCACCGTGGATTACTGCATCCTTAAGGCTGTGGTCCCATCCATCAAGGCCCTCCTAGGGTTTAAATGTCCCCTCCAAAACTCAGGTTGAAATTTAATTGCCATTGTGATGGTGCTGGGAGGTGGGACCTTTCAGAGGTGATTAGGTCATGAGGGCTGTGCCCTCATGGATGGATTAATGCCATCATCTGTGGAGTGGGTTGGTTCTTGTGGGAGTGAGTCCTGACAAAAGGGTTAAGTTTGGCTCCATTTCTATGACTGCCTCTTGCGCTCACTTCTGCCTTCCTCCGTGGGATGACCCTCGCCAGATGCTGGCACCTCTTGGATTTCCCAGCCACCAGAAGCATGAGCCAAAGAAACTTCTACTTAGAAATTATCCAATCTCAGATATTTTATTATAGCAGTAGAAAACAAGCTAAGACATGTCCCCATACCCAATATCGAACATTACTGAAATTAGTAACTCCATCCGATCAGAAGCTCGCAATATTTTGCTATTATGGATTTGACCAATATGTTTTATTCAGTACCTAGTCCCGCAGCCTCTCAGCCGCAGTTTTCTTTCGCCTTTGAAGGGACACGATACAACTTTACTAGGCTACCCACGGGGTCCCTCAGTAACTTTGCCATCACATACAATCTTTGCAGACAAGGTCTTAACTGCATTCACCTTTCTCCGGGAGCTTGGTTAGGACATTACATCGATAACATCCTCCTTTGAGGAGACTCATTTGACACACTCATTAAGGACACACAAATCCAACATTTTTAAAGTTCCTTTGGGGTCCTAAAGGTAACGTATTCCTCATTTACAAGTTTTACTTAATCTCACTGATGCCGCTACTTACAAATCAGCCCACCTTAAACAGGGCCCCCTCCAAAGAAAGCCTCTGGAATCTGTCCAAATTAAAATCAGCAGACATTCCCATTAGTGCCTGCAGAGACTCCTTCACTGTACAAGTCTGAGCAACCTGCTGTCATGCCTCCTCTCTGGGCCACCTATTATGGCCATAAATTGCCCATAGGCTTCTGATGTATTAATAGAAAACTATACTTCTCAACCTCATGCTGTACACCATTAAAGCAGAAAATGCTGGCCGCATACTGGGATATCCTGGAGATAGAAGCTCTTACAGACCCTAAGCCTGTGGCCCTCTGTATCCAGCTATCCATTATGCCTTGGGGGACCCTGAGCATGTGACCCTCCTTACTGCCCATTATGCTTTGGGTTATGGGAACAGCACCCTACAAACTCACCATGGCTCCTGAGGCCTCCTTGATACACGCTGGATCCAAACCAGGGCCCTCTGGCATATTCCATCTGCAGGAGAGGTGGCCTCCCTTGTCCTCAGTCTTTTGCCAGATGTCACCCCTCCCTCAGACCCCTTGGTTAACTGGGGAGCCCGTTAGGATTAACTGAGTGAACAGCAATGGGAGTTCATGGTCTGTGTAGACAGCACTGCAACCATCATACGTGATGGGGCTCGTGGAATGTGGCTGGTCTCCATCCCTTAGCTAGGATGTCCCTGATAAAGGAGGGGACCCAAGAGTTAGCACAATCAGCCAAGCTTCAGGCAGTCATCTTAGCACTGGATGCCTTGGTCAGCAAATGGCCCTAGCTGCACATTTTTACAAACTCTTGGGCTATTGTCTAAAAATTGTTCCCTACTCGTCAGGGAAAAAACTGTAAGAATTTCTTGCCTCAAAGATACCCAAATACAAATCAAAGTTACACATGTATCTGTATATACTAAGGCCAAAATACAAGGCCTCACCAGACACTCCTTACCCCTTCAGAATTCCACACATTACTGACAGTAACCGAGGCACACATTTCACCTCTCAATAAACATAATCTTGGGCTCTTGGAAAAGGCATTCAAAAGAACTTTCATCTCCTCAGTAGGTCCCAGGCAGCAGGTTTAATGAGACACAACAGTCTCTTCAAACAACTTTTTAAACTCCAGTCTGACAAATGGACCCTTAAATGGGTCTTGCTCTAGGCCTTAATCTCTCTTAATTTAAGGCCTCGTAGACAAGGCACACCTTACGCCAACCTTTAAAAAGCGTTCCAAAGCTCTTTCATTTATTTAAAGGGGGCTATGTCTCACCTCCATGTACATGGAGACTCATTATATATGATGTGTTTATAGATTTTCAATTCCGTCCCATCCATGAGGGCAGAAGGCCAGATCCAGGGTGCACACTGTCCTTGGCTTTGCTCACCATAGATTGTCTCATGGGTCAGAAACCTGCCCATCTGGTATGTGGCCCATTTGAGCCTGACTTTACACTACTCAAAAAACTTTCCTCAGTATTTGGGATATAAGGGGTGAATAATTAAATCACACTCTCCCTCTGAACCTCTCAAGGAAGTAAGAATTATTAATAGTTGTACAAGGCCGTTTCCACAGACAGTGTGGATTACCAAGAAGGGAGATAGAAAACTGCACATGATAAACAAAAATCACATTCGGAGATAACAAAATCAGCACCATATCCCATAATAGTAAAATCAGACACCATATCCCAAAATAATAAAATTAACATTGGAGGAAAATCAACAACAGCCTGTCGAGGGCAGCTGTGCACCACTGCATCGTTACTGTTGGTCTGAGTGCTTTCATTGGTTTGCCATCCAGAGGCACAAACTCTCCAACTAAGTCATCGTTCCAACCAAACACAGTAAATACTGAGGCCTGCATGCCATCAAGTGTGGCTATTACAAGCTCCATAGCCCAAAGGCCCTGCTGGCTTCCGTGCTGCCAATCAAACCAACACGTAAAACAAGAAGCTCAAAATAATTTGCTAAATTGGAGGGCCTGCCTACAGCTGAATACTGAAGCTCCAACCCCAGCCATGGATATTTTCATTGGCAAGCAGCCTGACATTTTATTAATGACATGTACCTAAGTCAGACCTATTTGCTTTAGACTGCTGGGGGCTTTTAGATTCAGCCACCCTTAGTTGGGGCTTTAATTGTGCCAATCAGCTTCTGGTCCAACTACGGCAGTATCACAGATGCCAGGAACACTTTTGTTAGCTGTGCACCTACAAAGCTGGTTGACATAAAAGATATTTGCAAGTCAAACTCCCAGGCCTAACATTGCCTTCGAATTCTACAAACAGCTCATTCTTGTCATGATATCGTACCGCTACAGAAACATGACCCGTAACAACCTGTGGGGGTATCCACATCCCAGATGACACTGCTCTGATCCAGTAGCTTGCCTCTGTAGATGGCATCTCCTCAGACACCACTGTCCCAGCCCAAGACTCACCATTGAGGATGCTTTGCTCCCTGCGTTAGGGAGGACATTACCCTCAGCACTGGACCATTGCACAAACAATGCCCATGGGCTGCCTAAGGCAATAACAAGTTAGACATGGCACATTTATTGCTTTTCTTCTTTATATATATAAAAACATATATTTACATTATACAGGGCTGGTGTGGTGGCTCATGCCTATAATCCTAGGGAGGCTGAAGCAGGAGGACTGCTTGAGGCCAGGAGTTCGAGACCAGCCTGAGCAAAAGCAAAAGCCCATCTCTACAAAAAATAGAAAAATTAGCCAGATGTAGTGGTGCCCACCTGTAGTATCAGCTACTAGGGAGGCTGAGGCAGGAGGATTGCTGGAGCCCAGCAGTTTGAGGTTGCAATGAGCTATGACGACGCCACTGCACTCTAGTCTGGGGGACAGAGTGAGATCCTGTCTCAGAAAAAAAAAGTTCATTTGTGGCAGTCTGAAGAAAATAGTAATTAAAAACCAATTTAGGCCAGGCGCGGTGGCTCACGCCTGTAATCCTAGCACTCTGGGAGGCCGAGGCGGGCGGATTGTTTGAGCTCAGGAGTTCGAGAGCAGCCTGAGCAAGAGCGAGACCCCGTCTCTACTAAAATTAGAAAGAAATTAATTGGACAACTAAAAATATATAGAAAAAAATTAGCCGGGCATGGTGGCGCATGCCTGTAGTCCCAGCTACTGGGGAGGCTGAGGCAGTAGGATCGCTTGAGCCCAGGAGTTTGAGG
>CAUYSK010057993.1:0-19535 GCA_963575035.1 Avahi laniger
AGACCTGGTACATAATAGATGCAAAAATCCTATATTTCACTAATTTAAGGTACCATCATTGTAAAATGTACCATTATTTTATGTACCACAGATAAAGGAAAAGGCTGTACATTGTGATATCATTGAGAGACATCCCATTTCAGAAATGTTAACATGTGAAAAATATGTGTAATAGAATAGATGAAATATAATGATAATCTTTTTTATCAGATTGTGTTCCATCCCCAAAATGTAGCCATTGTAAGTCGTACTTGTCATTTAAATTGAGTAATGGGTATTTATTTTCTTAAACACTACTTTTATATGGAAATATATAAAAATAAAAGACATGTACCTTTCTTTTAAAAGAATTTACAATGCATTTGAAAAGACAAACATCAATTAGTCAGACGGCAGTTCAGACTTCATAAGTAGGAATAGCTTCTTCAATTTCTATGACCAAGCATCTAACCCATGCTTGGATACCTCCTGTCAGCATCCTTAGTTCAATAAATCTGCCCTGTCCTTCTATTTCTGGATAGACCTAGTCTTTAGAATATTGTTCCTCCTGTGTTATATTAAACCTGCGTCCCAAAAAGCCATCATATAATCCTAGTTCTTTCCTTAGTCACACATAATATTATTTGTCTTGCATAATGGACTGACAAATTCTAGATGACAGCTATTTTGTCTAATTTATCCTCAGTAAAAATCTTCTCTTCTTTACAAAGTATTCATGGTCAATATTTTCTGAGAACTAAATATATTCCAGACAGTATTGCAAATGGTAAGGTGGTTTACTTGTTATAATCCTCCAATGATCCTTTGTGTCTGGCACTTCTTTTGCTGTTTTAATTTTACAGTGGAGAAAATGCATCCAGAGAAGCAGAGTAACGCTCCTGAGCATCCCCCGTTGGGAAGGAGTGGGGCCAGGATCCAGCCCCAGGCCTCTAACTGTTGAAACATCATCTACTGGTAGGGTGAACTGCTACTTAAAATGGTTTCAGCTCTCTCACAGGTGTTTCACAATTTGTATTAAATTTCTTGGAATATATTATAATTAATTAAAATTCTTCTTAAAATATAGTATCCCAGACAGGAAAAAATTCTTTGGAAGTGGCCTGATACCACAGGGTAAGGTGAATATATATCAGCTTTAATAGTTAGGCAGTAGAACTCTGCAACCTAAGTTTGTACTGTTCTTACTTCTTAAATAGATAGATTGTGCAGGAGGCTCATTCTGAAAGGGTGTTCAAGAGAAAAGCTCAGGATCTTATTCCATAAGTCTGTCAAAATTTGTAGCTTCCATCTTTTAGCTTATACCATTGTTTGATGATGTTTTCAATTTACTTTTTTTTTCTTTTTTGAGACAGAATCTCCTTCTGTTACCTGGGCTAGAGTGCCATGGCATCATCATAGCTCACTACAAGCTCAAACTCCTGGGAACAAGCGATCAACCTGCCTCAGTCTGCCAAGTAGCTGGGACTACAGTCTCATGCCACCACAGATGGCTAATTTTTCTGTTTTAGGTGGAGACGGGGTCTTGCTCTTGCTCAGGCTGGTCTTGAACTCCTGACCTCAAGTGATCCTCCTGCCTCAGCCTCCCAGACTGCTAGGATTACAGGCGTGAGCCACGGTGCCCGGCCCTTCAATTTACTTTTGAAGCAATGTAGAAATTTACATTTGTGCCCATTAAAGTTCATGGTGCTGTGAAGAGTTACCCAGATATTTTAAAATTTGAAGTTTATTCCCCAATGTGTTAGTTATTCCTTCTGAGAATAGTTAAGTTATACATTTTAGTATTTCATTTATTTTTATAATCACATATGTTCATTGTAAGAACCTAGGGTAATTCTGACTCTGAATTACCAATAATTCATTGTGGATGGGTACAAATCTACTACATTATTTCTATATGTTTCCCCTTCTCTGTATCAGAGCATCATCTGGCCAATTTGTTGCAGGAAACTTTTTTTGTGTCTGACATATTGCTAACTAGTATTTAGTTTCTAGTTATCAAACACGAAACGCATCTCTTTTTGTGTTTTCATAAGTATCTCATATAGAAGGTAAGTAATAGGTTATCAAATAATATCATACTGTCATCTTGACTCAGAAACTCTACCATTAAAAAACAATGACAAATAGTTGTTAGTTTAAATATAAACAGGCACAGAGCTGAGTTCTTTAATCCATGTTGTGCACCACATTGTTAGTGCCCTTTTGTGGTGGTCTTCATTTAGTACAGTAGTTACATCAGCTACTGAGCTATTTTTGGAAACTTGGTGGTTGCAATGACTGCAGAGGTCTGGATTCAGCCCATGGGACTTCAAGTGGCTCACCAAATGCTAGGCCCTTTGGTCAGATCTGGAGGCCCAGACAGTGGGTCCTATTCATGTCCGGGCTGATCAAACTGTGAGAGAAGGACTCAGTAAGTCGTCTATACATAAAACTGCCATTGGCACAAGGAAGCCAACCACTATCATCTATTGTTAATTAGCTGTCAGAGTTATCAGATACTGGAAGTGCACATAATGTCATTGTTTTCCCTTATGGTCATTCAACAAAAGAAACTAAATAATCAAAACTTTTTTTTTGCAAATATCAAATCAAAGCAGAAGAGATTTAAGGATATGGGAAAAAGCTAAAGGAAAGTGTTAACATGGAAATGGTAATTTAAGTGTACAATCCCTTATCTGTGGTTGAAAAATGCAAAAAACTCTGAAAATTGAAGAAAAGAATTAATATTTCATTTGAAAGCAAACTCTGTTCTGACCTGCAAAACATAATTCAATATGACCTGACAAGGGGCTATTTATGGTGTTTATTCATGCTATTTATGGAGTATATTCATGCTTTACTACAAAAATATAAATGTGTTTGATTACATAGCACTCACAGAGATCCAGCTGGGGTTGGTACATAATTTATGGTATTTGGACTATTTTAGCTGTATAAAATCTGAAAATATATGATGCTAAATATATCTAATCCTAAAAGTTTTTGGAAAAAAGAAGTGTTTTGGCTAAGAGTTCTTTTAAGTTAAGAGAACTTTCAGGGCTTTCTTCTATTACACAGATTACTTTGCCAACGGGAGTAAAAAAGTCCAAGTCAATTGGTCAGCAATTTCTCTGCTCTGAGTAGTGAATACATAATATCCAATTGGACATCTGGTTTCTTTTTGAATGTTGATTCTTTTGCTGTCCACCTCTTTGGATAAATGCACATTATATTCAATGCCTGTGCTAGATATGTCATTTAATAGGCCCATCTACTACCCTTGTAATTCCTAGCCTAGAAATCATGAAATGTATATGTGACCCCCACCTATCCACAGCTAATTTCACCAAGAACAATCAACTGGTCCAAGATCAAAGAATCAATAGTTTGGTCAAATATTTGCCTTCTGGAGCCTGACTCCAAAAGATGAGGTGGGCATCCCCACTTCTGTCTTAGGGATGTGGGTTACAGGCCATGGAGATCAAATTCAGAGGGAGCCAGAGATATGAGGAGGGAACAATTGTGAGGGATAAATACAGTTAGAGAGAAGAGAAAGGAACAGTCATACAGAGAGATATAGTTATTTAGTGAGAGAAAAAAATTATGAGGGCCCAGAGAAGCACAGAGAGATGAGTTTATGCATAGGGCTCCCCTGACTTTTGATGTTTTTCTCAGTTCCAGTTCTGCTCCCATGTACCTGCAAAATGTGCCTCTGTTGATTGAAGTAACTCCAATGAGTCTTCATTCTTTGCAACTGAAAGAGACATAACTACAATGGTGGCGCAGCTTTAACATACTACCACTGTCTGATTTCGCCTAACTTTGTTAGGAGTTAATATTGTGTTAGAAAAAATTGGGGGCCTATTATTTAGAGATTTTTTAAATAGGGATTGACACACATCCTATGGTAAATATTGATTTAATTATTTTATTCTAGAAGGCAATTTCATTTTCCTCTCTAATTTTCAGGTGCTTGAAGATAATTCTTGAAGTTCTATGTAGCCATATGTCTGAGACTTAGCTTATGGAACATGTGGGGAAGTGATACGAGCTATTGTAGTAATAAAGAACACCCTCCTCTTTCCGCTTCTGCTGGTTGGATGTTAGTGCCAGGGTGACCTCAGAAATCAGAAGTGATGATGTCACTGTCTGCATCAGCCTGGGTGTCTGAATGAATGAGTGGACAGGGACCTCCCCCATCCCCATGACCAGAACACTCATACTCAACTCTTCCATAAGTGTGAAATAAATGTCTCTTGTGTTATGCCCCTGAAATCCAAGGGTTTCGTTATTTCAGCAGCTGGGCTTGCCCTAATTAGTAAATAAATCTTCTTGTGATATCAAAGCACAAAAAACATCATCTAATTTTACCATTATCTAGCTTACATTTCTTTTTGAAAATATACTTGAGAGATATATCTTGAGAAATTATATAAATATTTCATTTAAATATATGTACTTGGCATTCTTTATTCTACTAATTTATTTGTACCACTTTCACAAATAAGGATACTTTACTAGATCCTATAGAGGTGATTATAGTTTCTTATAAAACTTTGGTTTTTCACATTTATGTTTGTAAGTCATTCTAATATTTAGTCACCAAGGATATTTAGAGGAAAGGAATGGTTCTGTTTCCATACATGATACACACTGTGAAACCAAAGATATGGGGAAGTTTCTGAAAATTCCTGCAGCCTGATGGTAACCTTCATATATCTTATACATTTTTACAATTCTAGCTTATGTAGTTTTTGGTAATTACAACTATTTAAAATAAAATAGCTTTACATTGATAGTAAAACTGCTTCTTTAATGTACACTTTTACTTCTAAGATCTGCAACATGGTCAAAAAATCTATCTTCTGCAAAACAATGCCCTTTGTGATTTAATAAATGTCATAATATTCAGTTTTCATTCTTTGAATTAAAAATTCATCTATTATCTGATAACTTAAAGTTGATTTTCTGAATATACAAATTAGATTGTGTATTTGGCTAAGAAAAGGCAGTAAAATTTCCAACAATAGTCAACACATATATTAATACCCGTTGAAGGGTTTTTCTCTAAGGGTCTAAAATTCCTTGACTATTTGTTCCTTATTTTCCTTATTGATAAAACGGTATTTGTTTGTTATGCTTTACTTCAGCAGCACATTAATGTCGTATCTCCAGAGAATAGTTTACAATGAATTTTCACTATGGAACATAGGTGTGGTGGCATAAAATCAATCCTTCTTCTAATCCTTTGGGTTAATTTTCCAAAAAAATATTATTTTAGTTTTGCCCAAAGTGAACCTCATGTATTGTCATGGCTTCCTGCATTTTCCTGCTGCTTTATATTTCACCTCCTAGAAAGGCTTTATATGATCTGAATATGCACAGATTTCTCTACGTAATTCCTTTTTAGATCATAAAAAATGTTAAGTAAATTTATTTGTTGAGGATTCACATCATTAATTTTTATCTGTTCAGAAAAATGCCCATTTATTTCATTTTTGGGGGGATCATTTTTCAGATGTAAACAAATGTTTATCCAAGAACACACATTTCTCCCAAAATAGAATCAATACATCTTAGGATCTTAGAAGTCATTTGTTTCCGTATTTGCACAGTGATTGAATTCAGCTGTAATACAAGCAGCTTTAAGGCCTTCTCTCTGAGGCATAGCATTTTACCTTAAGACAGTACTGTCTGTTAGATGATGCATGTACATTATCGAAGAGTTCAACAAAGATTTTGTTAAGTAGTTAAATTCTCTCATGTCTGTGAAAAAAAACTGTAGAAATTAGATTTGCAAACATTTGTGAGTCTAAAACAATGTTATCTATTGCCAAGTGATTTTGTGAGAAAATCTTGGTTTTTTTTAGGTATATATTTCTTTTCAGGAAATTTGATATGTCCAAATTACTCTTTAGAATTGTCTACCTCTTCTCCCTATTTAATGTGATAAAGCAACAAGACAGGGTATAAATAGCAAAGGGTCTAGAATAAAAACTGATTTTGTATCCCATTTCTACCACTCGTCTAGTCTGGAAACACACCTTCTCTAAGCCTCGGTTTATCCTTAAACAAATGGTAGGAGTAGTGACATCAGGATGTATCTTATCTCAAATTAATTGCGTGGATCTAGCTGAATTATACATAGGAAAATACTTCGTAAAATGTAAAACATATATTTTCTTTAATTATATTTAATAAGGAAACAAATATTATGTTTCTAAAGCACATACTGAGGAATTGATTCACATGAAGCAAGAAAACATGATTATTTATCTGGTCAGAATGTCCTGTATTTTTTGGATTTCATATGAAAATATTGCAGCACAGTTAAAAATTCATGTGTATTTTTAAAAATCATGTGTACCCTGGATAACATAGCCATGCTATAATTCATAACATGTGAGAAATTAAAAATTACTCTCTGGCATTATTTTCCCAGAAGTTTATTTTGGAATGTGTGGAGACTAGACAAAAAACAATTATTGGACTGTATCAGTTAATTGATTTTATGTCTGCTGGGCAGTGCTGGAGATTGGGGTTGATCCTTTTAGGAAAGTGGTAAATGTCACAATTTCTGGGATAAGCAAAGAGAAACACATGCAGACAGTTATTTAAAGAGCTCTGTCCCAGCCTGAGCTTCCTAGAAATAGAGCTTGAGACAGAGCTTAGGTGCTGAAACTTCGTTGGGGGTTGTTATCCCAGGGAAGCAAGAAGGGAAAGCCAAGACGTGGTGATGCATTGCCAAGCTGTTCACAGCTTCTCAAGCAAACATAATTGGTTCCTGGGTTATACATGAAGCCTCAAGGGAGGAATGAGGGAAATTCACTTGCTGGCTCCCGCTCCCTCCTGGCTTCTGTCTCTCCTTGGTCAAAGTGTGACCCATAACGTGTTAACTTCTCTGCATCTCTGGGTTATTTTACACAGATTCTCTGGGCAGGTGTTGGGGAGACCAGGGACTTTGTGGTCAAGAGGACCAGATCTCACCCCTGAGGAGGCTGAGGATGAAGATGTTAGTAGATGAAGGGATTGTGGTAGTTGCCAGAGCTTTATGACCACGAGAAGAGCTTGGGCAGTCACCGGGGCACTCCAGCCAACCAGGAAGCCAGGCGCATGGCAGAGGCCTGGGTGGAAGGTGGACATATAAAGTCGATTGGGTATAAACCCCCTGCCCAGCCCCCAAAAAGAATTATATAATTTGTCTTATTAAATAGAAAAATGCAAAGAAACTTTCTCAAACCCATATACCTAACTAATTTTACTACTTAGAGAAATTGTCATGTAGCAAAGAAGTATCTTTTGATTCCCTACCAACTACATGCCACACTTACAAAAAATCAGCTATACAAATGACTCTGCATGTTGTAAATGACCAAGATCATTATCATCTAATTGCAATCATTATCATTATCTAATGGTATTTCTGAGAGGGACCACCTGCCCATTTCTAAGCAGATGTACCAAGTGATGGATTGATAAGTAGACCATTACATTAGGGTACATTTAAATAGGTTAAACATTTAATTTAGAATTAGATCAAGGTAAGCTTGCCACTACTTTCTTGAATAGAAAATATATTTAGAAGAAGACATTTTTTAAGGGCTGTTGGAATTTTTAAATAGTTTTTCTTTAATTTTTGTTCATTTAAACCTTTATTTAGCTGAGATGACATAAGAAAATATATTACAATAAAAAAACCTATGTATGTTAATTTTGAATGGGAAAAGTGATGTACATAGAGATTAGGAAAATAAATCAAGCAATAGAGCATATTAGCAAATACATTAAAAGTGAAGATTTACTTTAGGAAAATATTTGCTATCAACACATAGTCTCTATAGGAAGGAGATAAAGATAGACTACATTGAAAGACAAAGAAAGACAAAGGCTAGCTAGGTGGATCATTATTGGAAAGTCAACAAACCAAACATTCAGAGGCAGCTTAGTGACATAGCTGCTAACTTGAGAAAAATTAATCCTTCTTTAAAATATTTGATTAAATTGTGCAAATGAGAGTACAACTTAATCAAACAAAATGAATTCTTCCTTGAATAGTGTAAATTATGCTTTGCCTACCTTGGCACATAATGCTTTCGGGATGTACACTGCCCATTTTAGAATGAAGTACTGTATTTAACTGCTGTGTCCTGACTAATGGAAAATGAACTAAGCAAAGATGGTTATTCCATTGAATTTTGGAAGGAGTTAGGAACACTAATAGCCTCTTAGTTTTCAAACATGCCTAATGATATAATGAATATAAAATAATTTCTTCTACAAATCGACCTTTTTATAACAAAAGAACAACAAAAGGATCCATTACTTTACAGAAACTTTCATCTACAGTAGATGTTCCACTGAATTCTATCCTCATGATTTTATTAAAAGTACAGACTGTAAGGTGAAAAAGGAATTTTTCTCCCTCACATATTTTAATGTTAGATGAGAGTATGAAGATTAGATGATCCAAATAATTGGCAGATATTGCATGATAAAACACTTCTTATGCTATGCATCCAGAAAATATTACAGTAAATAAATTTTAACATATATTTTAAAGTCAGATTTATTAGCATTTTTAAAATAAAAACAGTATTAATATAAGTTACTAATTTTTTATACTCTATGATGAGAGAACTGGCTAGTGTTACAACCAACTAGATAATTAAGAAAGATAGGTAGACACACTAAAGAAATTTGTCATGAAACATCATAAGCATTTGAGCAAAAGTAATGTATACAGAGAATTGAATGGAATTTATCTACATCAAATGCATAGATGACATTTAACATAAATTCGCATGTGACAAAATCTTCAGACATCTAGTGTAACAAATTATCACCATTTGCAAGGGCAATATGACCCTGTAGTGTAAAACAAAGGATCAACACTATGAAAACAGATTTACACTATTAGTGAAGTATTTGGAATATAAAATAACAAGATTAGTTGTTCCAAATAAAAGCCACAATAATGGCTTTTTGGGATTAAGATGATGCTTTAGGCTACTGCTTTAGGCAATTCTACCTTCCCTACCATCCCTTGACTTCTGTCATTTCAATACCTTGAACTATACGAGGCTTTAAATAATCTTTGAAGTTACATGATTTAATCTTTTCTATGAGCTGCAAATCTGCCATATTTGCTGTGACCTGTCCAGAGAGCAATCTTTCTCCTGGAGAGCAAACATAAATTATGAATTTAGAAGGAAGAGGGAGAAAGAGAAAGAATAAAAGGCAGATGAATAAAATTGATTGAGATAATGCACGTGAGTCAATTAGCACTTTGTAGAACACATTGGAATGCTGAAAAATGTGAGTTATTATTATTCATGATTAGATGAAATGAATTCATACTTAGGAACTTCATTAACATGTGTTCTAAGAGGCCATTTAAAAAACATTGAAATAATACTAAATTAAATCTTATGAATATTTAATAGAGGAATCTGTACATTTGAATATACATGTTTGAGTTAAAGTGATTTCAGTAAATTACTTTTACTTTTACACTATCAACTGAGAGCTCCCCATGAAAGTCTTTCTCCAGATACCTCATCTCTTCCTCTTGCAGTGTTCCATTTTCTACATCATTTTCTGCATTCATTCACAGGAATCATCTTGCTTTAATGTTTGCATTATTTTTTGATTCCACAAGCCAAATAACCCCAAAACCTATGGGTATATAAATCAGAGTGGCTCCTACTTATTTTAATAAATATATACATACCATAATCAGAGCATATGTGTGTGACAGAGAAGAAAATCTATCCTTAAGATGCTAGAGAGCAACAACAAGAAAAATTAAATGTAAGCCAGTGAGTGTAAGTGTGTGTATATATACATATATACACACACACATATATGTATCTTGGCAGGGGAAATGAGGAGGGAATATTATATGAGGGAGTGTAATTACAGTCATCATAACACATAAAGTAAAAGGGAGACAGCCATCACATTACTAAACAGAACAAATATGCAAATACCATAATTCATTTAGTTGTCTCTGCACACAAATTGACTTGACAAAATACATACAGATTAAATTTTATCTAAATATAATTGTTCTTTGAGTATTTAGTTGATTTCTGCTTGAATTATTGCAACAAAATTTCACTCTCCACTTAAAATAATACCTTTAAAATATTTAAAGTGTATATTCATGCTAAATGTCTTTTAACTAAATGTCTGTAAGATGTAGGGATGTAGAGAGGAAAAAGGTAAGATTTTTTGAGATATAGATTTCCTGTAAGAAATTTTTTTTGCACATTTTCAGCTACTCTTTTCATGACAATGTCAAGTTGAGATTGTCAGTGTTTTGGGAAGGTCATTTTCCAAGTGCTGGTGCTCCAGTCCCCTAACTTGTCATAACTGATGTGGTAGACAGACACATTCTAGCATTTGCTTAAGTGTGTGTTAGACAAATTTTCAGTACGATGGGCTGATAGCACCCCGGTTCAAGAGCTGAAGTGCTCTTAATCTTTATTGTTTCTCATCTTCGTGGACATTTTCTATTTCCTCAGAAACCAACATGATTTTTTCCTTTTCTTTGGCTTCTCTCACCTTCTTTCCAGCATACAACTCTTAGCTTGCAATTTATGTTAAGGCCATTGTTACTGGCCTCAGTGATACCATTTTGTCTGTTTGTGTGCATGTTGCCAGAGTGAAGGACGGGGCAGAAGGAGTAGAATTATGTAATTTATTCTGAATAACTTATAATTTACAAGTATTTTAAAATATGTTGGAAAATAAATAACTTACAAATAAAATGCCATGTTTAATAGACACAATATCCCTCATCTGACCATATGAGAGGGATTTGAAAAGATAAAATACTCTCCCTGACTCTAGTGGAGCAACAAACTGTATGGCATACAACAAACACCTGACTAATAGTGTTCTTCGCGACCTTTATCTAGCTAATAAAGCTCATTCCATTCCCCTCAGTCAGGCTGTAAGCATATTTTTTCAAATCTTGGAAAAATGAACAGCAAAACCCAGCTCTCTATATTATGCCACCGTCAAAGGCACATGTATTAAAGAGTCAGTTTCCCTCTAATAAAATGACATAGTAGATGGTATTTCTTGAAAGTGATTTGCTGTACAATGTTTGGCAATGAAACCATATGCGAAGTTAAATGGTTTTGTTTGTTTAATTGATCTGTGTGAGAATTTCAGGACAGAGATTTTTTTTGTAGTGAAAAAATGTTTTACAACAAGACAATTGCACAAGACTTTAGTCAACTCTTTCATACCAATGAATTTCTGTAAAAAAAATGTTGGGATACTTTTATTTATATTTCTGATTCATTTAGAACTGATATTATCCAAATGTAAAAACAATCTTTTGGCCTAAAATGCATCAGAAAAATCCTGTAATATTCAATTTAAAAATATTTTTTATTGTTTGAAGCAAAGAGTCGCATACCATAGGATATATAAAGATTGCAATCCCAGGACAACTAGCATTCAATTCTATGTCTAGAATTAGATAAGGATTATGAGTGTGTTATAAACTTTGCTAATGCGTTCTCCATCTCCAATTTCAATTTCTCATTATAATGTGTGTTCGTATCTCCTTCAAGTTTGTTTAAAGGAAGTCCCTATTTTGAAAGAGTAATGTGAATAGCTCATACCTGCAAAAATGCTCTCTATTGTTTTAAACACACAATTTAAAAAAGACAGGACTCAGCTTGTCCTCATTCCGCTAGTATATTCAATAGCTAAAACATAAAAAAATGCAAAGAAAAGAGATTCTTGCCTGAGTTTAATTGGGGAAAAAATGGGGAGGGGGGAATAAATCATACTGAACAGAAAGCAAAGATAGAGAATAGGAGGGGAAAACATTTTATTTCTTAACTTTAGGATTTGTTACAAATAGACAACTACAGTTAAATCAGGACTTAATAATATCACTGTGGAAGAGGTGCATGGCTGGCTAAATACCTGCAAATATATGCAATAAAAATATTTGTTTTTCCACCTCTCATTGCTCGTCCCTCCTCTCTTCATTCATTAAAAATGGAAGACAAACTAGGTAGAAAAGCTGCAGCACTGTGGGGGTCACCAAAGTCCTGATCATCAAACCTAGCACAGATTGGGGTTATGGGAAGGTTAAGTAGTAAAATGGGAGAAAATTAACTTGTCAGGATAAGGCTACGAGGCTGGCTGGTGAAGGTTGTTAGGTCCCTGCATGTGGTTGCAGCACACTGACTCTGGGGTACGCCAAGCGGGAAGGAGGTCACACCTCTTGAGGCTGGATGACAATCAGCTGATTTAGCCACCAGCACAGGGTCAACCTAGTTTTACTAAGTAATATCTCAAACTGGGAGTTGCCTGACAAGGTGTGTATATAAGGATAAATTCCGGTCAAATGCATCCCAGAAACAAGTTCTTTTCTGCTCTGCTAAGTGCAGGAGACCACAGACTTGTGTTTAACTAGATAATGTGCAGCGAAATGCAACAAAATGCCTGTTGTTGAATGGTTATGAGAAGAGAAGGAAAAATATTTGCCTTTCTTTTTTAGAACACAAGATGCTTGAACTTCCTTCAGTTAAGATGGTAACGTAGTTTCATGTTCCATATTTAAATGTACTTCTTTGAAGCACAGGGCAGTTAAAAAAAAAGTATAACCTATCAGATTGGCAAGAATGCAAAAAGTTTGACAACATAATCTGCTTGGTAAGGCTGTGGGAGATAGGCAGTCTCACTTACTGCTGGTGGGAAAGCAAAGTACTGCATCACCTATGAAAGGAAATTTGACATTACCCAGCAAAATTACATACAAATGTAAGCTCCCATTTCTAGAAATGTATCCTTAAAATACACTGGCAAAAATACAAAGAACACATAATCATAAAGCTAGTCACTGTAGTCCCGTTTGTGATAGCAAAAGACTGGAAACAACCCAAATGTCCTCAGTGGGGCTCCAGTTGAATAAACAATGGTATAGTCAAACAAAGAAATATGTAGTTGTAAAAGAAAGGTGGAATATTTTTATATACAGCTGTGAAATTATCTCCAAATTTATTATTAAGTAAAAAAAAAGCAAAGAGGATAAAGTATGTCTTGTGGACATCTATTTATTTAAGAAGGAGAGTGAGACTAAAAATACATAATTATTTTCTCATATTAAAAACATAAATAAATATCAAAAAAAGTTACTGATAAGGGAAGGAGGAGAGGTGGAAGGGACAGGAATAAAAGTGAGACTTTCCTGAATGTACCTTCTTCTGCAGATTTGATTCTGGTACACTGTAAATATTTTGCATTACTAATTAAATGAGATCTTTAAAATGCAATCTTTAAAAAATGAAAGTGAACTGCATGGAGATGGTGACATAACTACACAGAGAAAACTTATTTCAAGTGACTTTATAATACCATCATTTGATTCCATATACGTTATAAGCTAGAGATGCCTGAAAAACATGGGTCGTAAATATCAGAAATTTAGGAGATTATTGAATATGACATGATTTTAGACCTGTGGACACATGGGCTTGCTAAGGCATCACTGCAGAAATATGAATGCACTCTCAGGCAGAACTGGTCATTTGCAGGCCTCTGCGTAGAGCATAAAAGCAGCAACTCTGTGGGCAGTCCACTTAAACCAGAGTGAGGAGGAAGGGCCCATCCAAGCATGCTCTTTCCTTCCTTGCAAACTCACCGGCCAAAGAAGAGACTCTTTCCCCTTGGGAGCAGGGAGTGAGGGACACAAAGAACTCAAGCGACCAGAGGTATTTCTCTAATGAAAGTTCTCTCACAAGAAAACAGGAGGGGGAATTAAATTTTGCCCTCAATGATATATAGACACTGTATGTACATATTAGGTAAAGAAAAATGCTTTTTTAAGACTTTATACAAATATTTGCAACATTAGTATTAGAAGATTAAGACTTATAATCATTCTTTGAAAATTCTCATGTAGTGAGGTATGTGTTATTTACACAGCCACAGATAACTGTGACATAACAGCAAAGTATCAAGAATTTGTTTTGGGCCGGGCACGGTGGCTCACGCCTGTAATCCTAGCACTCTGGGAGGCCGAGGCGGACGGATTGCTTGAGCTCAGGAGTTCGAAACCAGCCTGAGCAAGAGTGAGACCCCGTCTCTACTGAAAATAGAAAGAAATTAATCGGACAACTAAAAATATATAGAAAAAATTAGCTGGGCATGGTGGCGCATGCCTGTAGTCCCAGCTACTTGGGAGGCTGAGGCAGAAGGATTACTAGAGCCCAGGAGTTTGAGGTTGCTGTGAGCTAGGCTGACGCCACGGCACTCACTCCAGCCCGGGCAAAAGAGGAGACTCTGTCTCAAAAAAAAAAAAAAAAAAAAGAATTTGTTTTGCTTTTCCTATATGACCTGCATCTCAAGGTAAACAAGTGATGAGAAGTTTTTATATGTAAATATTTCAACTAACAAATGAAGAAAAACTATAGAACTAAGATATTATCACTAATGGATTGATTCTAGGCAATGATCGTCAATGACTCTAACATCACAAAAAGACACAACACAATGTTAGGTTCCTCGTGATAGAAATACACACTGTTGCCTATGAAACATTCTTGCCCCCACCCCAAAAATCAAACCTGAACCTGATCATCTATAGATATAACTACCATTTTCGGGGACATATAGGGGAGAGAGCAACGTATTAATCATGGGATAAGAACAACAAATTTCAGGCTATAACAAATATTAAGAACAAATGACCCAATCTCTTAAACAAATGAATTTCAAAGAAAGAAAGAGGGCAACAAACCAGTAGTTCAGAAGAAGCATAACTAATTGCAATAGATCTTATTTTGATCTCGATTCAGCTAAACAAACCATTAAAAAATGTATGAGACAATCAAAGTATTTGATAATTTAAAACTATTGTTATTATAATATTCTAAATGTGGTTGTGTTAAAAAAGAGTTCTTATCTTTCAGAGATACATACTGAAATACTTTAATATCTAAGAATTGCTTCAAAGTAATTTAGGGCAGGAATATAGATCAAGTACTAAGGGCCATGTGTTGGTAATGGTGGAAATTGAATGAGAGGGTATACGGGTATAATATATTTTATATTATTCTCCTTTTGTACAAGTTTGAACTTTTCCATTGTGCAAAGTTTAAGATATGCACTGGAATTGCTCAGTGCTGATCCTGGAGTCTAATATGTCTTGGGCAGTATTTTCATTCCCCATATTTTGATATCTCCAACTGGGGAATTAGAGTAGCTGAACTTGGCTATGAAAATTTATAAAGGGATTTCCTACATGGAGTGAGAAAAAAAATTTAAATATTATGTTTCTACTGCAAGTGATTTCTATCCAATTAAAAAACTGAGTTAAGGTGAAAAGTTTACGTATGAAAACAAAATAAAACCCCTACTAAACAAACAAAAACATTGCTTCAGAACTGAGAAAATTACCAGAAGCACTATGACGGGAAGAGTGTATTACTGAGCTCAATGAAATTGGATTCCTTTTCCAGGTCTTCCACTAATAAGGGAAGTGACTTAGGCAAATTGCATAATCTTGTGGCCTCCTTTTCCTTATCTGTTCATGTAGCCCATCTGTGATACAGTCTTCCTGGAATCCATACCAATCCAATCCAATCTAACCCAATCCAGCTCAGCTCAGCTCAACTCAACTCAAGTCAAGTCAAGTCAATTCAGTCCAGTATTGCTGTTACATTTTCTTTTATAATTTATGCTTAAAAATACAGATTGCAATACATACATGAGTCTATCTTGCCTAGAAATGGCATTTGCTTGCTCTCTCTATCAGTGGATAGAACTTTTCAGTCATACTACATAAGAGGAAATATAAGGACAGCATGAATTTTCTTAGAAGGGACTGAAAGAATGATGTATGTATTACTTCATGTCTAATCTAATCATTGGAGAAGACATTTTAACATAATAAATTAACTCAGCATAATTGTTGACATAAAGAATAAGGATTTTTTTTTTAAATAAGAATTTTCCGCCACTCCTGCAAAAAAAAAAAAAAAACCCAAAACAAAACAAAAAAGAGAGACAGAATAGCCAAAGCAATCCTGAGGGGGAAAAAAACAGAAAAAGACAAAGCTGGAGGCATCACACTACCTGACTTTAAAACATATTATAAGACTATAATAACCCAAACAGCATGGTACTGGTATAAAAATAGACAGACCAATGCAACAGACTAGAGAATCAGGAAATAATTCCACATCTTTACAGCCAACTGATTTTCGACGAAAGTGCCAAGAATATACACTGGGGAAAGAACACCCTCTTCAATAAATGCTTCTGTTAAAATTGGATATCCATATTCGGAAGACTGAAACTGGACCCCTATCTCTCACCATATACAAAAATAAACTCAAGATAAATGAAAGACTTAAATGTAAGACCTGAAACTATGAAACTACTAGCAGAAAACATTGGGGAAATGCTTTAGGGCATTGGTCTGGGCAAAGATTTCATGGCTCAAACTTCAAAAGCATAGGCAAATAAAACGAAAATAGAAAAATGGGACTGTGTTAAATTGAAAAACTTCTGTACAGCAAAAGGAACAGTCAACAGAGTGAAGAGACAACCTGTTGAATGGGAGAAAATATTTACAAACAATTCATCTGACAAGGGATTAATATCCAGTGTACACAAGGAACTCAAGGTGCTCACACAGAGCAATATTCTTT
Source organism: Avahi laniger (assembly GCA_963575035.1). Classification (NCBI taxonomy): domain Eukaryota; kingdom Metazoa; phylum Chordata; class Mammalia; order Primates; family Indriidae; genus Avahi; species Avahi laniger. The sequence continues at coordinate 16,665 of CAUYSK010057993.1, forward strand.
GAGGGCTAGGGGTTGGGGGTGGGTAAACTCACAACTTATGAATGTGGTGAGCATTGTAGGGGGGAAGGGCATGCCTCAAATCATGATTTGGGTGTGGCAAAGTGATAACATATAACCAAAATGTTTGTACCCCCGTAATATCCTGAAATTAAAAAAGAAAAACTACTTTAAGAAACAATTTTAGGATTTTTACTGGGACTTCCAAAAATGCGAATTACTGCTAAGGAAACAAAACTTAACAAATTGTAGATGAAAAATTTACTTCTGCCCCAAATGGTCAAAGCAAATGCATCAAACATGGAAGTGAAGGAAACACCACAGTTTTATTTTGATATGGAATTGGAGTAGAGGAAATGAAATCTCACTTTAGTGGAGCAAAACGAGGAATCTGGAGAATAAATTTGGACATTAAAAGATATTTCAGTCCCCTTTTGCAGGAGTGGGAACAGCAAGTAAAGGAAGAGAAAACTTAGAAGAGCTACCACGATATATTACAGAGAGAAACTCAATAGGATATCCCACGGTGAAAGTGGTGGTTTGCCTCAGGAGGTTGGGATTTGGATTTGCCAGAGGCCTTTGGAATTCAATAATCTTAAATGGCCCCTTTCTTTCTTTGAATTATTGTTTATTCTTTGTAGCTGCTGTCTGTATTTACATATTAGGGTAAATGGTTTGAAGAGATACGCGGTCCTTATCTATAGAATTATACTTTCTTTCTCTCTATTTGGTTCCCTTGTACTTTACTGAAATGGAATTTTCTCACTGAAACATTGTAAAAACAATACATCACTATTTTAAGTCTTTGAAAAAAAAAAGATAATTCCATTAAAAAGTGGGCAAAGGACATGAATAGTAAGTTCTCAAAAGAATATTTACAAATGGCCAACACATATATGAAAAAATACTCAACATCATTAATCATCAGGGAAATGCAAATCAAAACCACAATGAGATATATTACACCAGTTAGAATGGCTATTATTAAAAAGATAAAAAATAAGAGATACTGATGAGGATATGGAAAAAAAGGAACTGTTATACACTGTGGTTAGGAATGTAAATTAGTTCAACCACTGCGGGAAACGGTATGGCGATTTCTCAAAAAACTAAAAATAGAACTACCATATGATGCAGTAATCCCACTACTGGATATCTATGCAAAGGAAAAGAAATCAGTATATCAAAATATATCAGTACGTGCTTGTGTGTTTATTGTAGCACTATTCACAACAGCAAAGATATGGAATCAATCTAAGTGTCCATAAATGGACAAATGGATGAACAGTGGTACATATGCACAATTGAAAACTATTTGGCCATTAAAAAAAAATAATGAAATCCGTATCATTTGTAGCAAAGTGGATTGAACTGGAGATCATAGTAACCCAGGCACAGAAAATCAAATACTGTATGTTCTCAGTCATATGTGAGAGCTAAAAAACTTGATCTCCTGGAGAGAGAGAATAAAATTATAGATACAAGAGGCTGGGAAGTGTATGAGGTTGGGGAGGGGAAATGGAAAGAGGTTATTGAATTGATACAATCTTACTGTTAGAGGAAAGAGATTCTAATGTTCCACAGCAGACTAGGGTGCTATGGCTAGCAACAATATATTGTGTATTTCAAAGTAGCTAGAAGAGAGGATTTCAAATGTTATAAATACATAGAAATGATAAATACTCAAGGTGATGGATGCCTCAAATAGCCTGACTTGATCATTACACATGCTATGCCTGTAAAAAATACTCACATGTATCCCATAAATATGTAAAATATTATGTATCAATAAAAGAACACAAAAAAGAAGTTTGAACAAAAGAAAAAGAAAAAATAAAGTCATATTTAGGCCCCCCAAAATTGTTTCTCTGAGAATGTTTTTCATTTTAATTATAGTTATAATTAACAAGTCTAGAATCAAAGTGAGCTTGTGAACAAGCTTTATAAATTCAAGCCTGCTAATCTTGATGTGTTTTTTTTCTGGGCCTTGAAGGCAATTCAAAACATTACAAAAAAAAAAAAAAAAAGATACTTTGGGAAGCATACCCAGGCCTGGCACTAGCAATTTAAAGCCAGAACCTCATTAGTGCTTTCTGTAACACAGAAGAACTCAAAAACCTTTCACTCTAAAGCAGCAAATATGCTGCCCAACAATGCCTATAGGAGCTGAAAGACTTGTAACTACTGAACTTTGCCTTAGCCATGATTACTTTGGAAAAGCTGTGCTTGTTCTATATAGTGATCTGGGTCCACCTTCAACTTGCTGAGGGCCTTCTAGTTGGTTGGTTCCTCTACCCCCCACCCCAGACTGTCAGGGATTTGATGGAGGCCTGCAGCCTTTGCAAAGTCCAACAGCCTTTACTTAAGTCCCACTCTGAAAAAACAGTCATTTGCCTCGTAATAAATCAGCTATAACTTATTTTCCTCTACTGCGGTCAAAATATAATGGTCCCCCCAAATTTAATATCTCTTCCATATGTCACAGCAATTAACAGCTAGCCACATATACATCTAAAAAAAAAAAAAGAAAAAGAAGAAAGAAGAAAAATAAAAGTTCACAATGCCTAGCTCAAATACTAAAGTCCAAGTCTAATATCATGTATCCTGGCACCTCCCAAAGCCCCTCCATACATACATTTGATCTTCTATTTCACTCTTCTGTTTTATAACTCAGAGTTCTTAGCCCAAGCATGAGATGTTGGGAATCTTTGGGGGTGGGGGACAATACATAACACTTCTTTCCTATAACTAGGTTCTGGACAAATTCAGAAATAAATCAAAGGAATACAGATGAAGTTCAAAAATATCAATTTTTTTTGATAAATGCAAAGTTGAAGTACATGGCTCATATATACATACATATATATATATATA
>CAUYSK010057994.1:0-33415 GCA_963575035.1 Avahi laniger
ATTTGCACTCCCACCAACAGTGTATAAGCATTCCTTTCTCTCTGCATCCATGCTAACATCTAATGTTTTTGGACTTTTTAGTCATTCTAACTGGGGTAAGGTGATATCTCATTGTGGTTTTAATTTGCATTTCCCTGATGATTAGTAAATTGAGCATTTTTTCATGTGTTTCTGGGTCATTTGTCTATCTTCTTTTGAGAAGCTTCTGTTCTTGTCTCTTGCCCAATTTTAATGAGGTTGTTTGGTTTTTTCTTGCTAACTTGCTTGAGTTCTCTGTAGATTCTGGTTATTAACCCTTAATCTAATGCATAGCTCATGAATATTTTCTCTCATTATGTAGGTTGCCTATTTGCTCTGTTGATTATTTCCTTAGCTGTGCAGAAATTTTTTTATTATTATTATTTTTATTTCAGCATATTAAGGGGGTACAAATGTTTATGTTACATATATTGCCTTTGCCCCACCCGGTCAGAGCTTAAAGCATGTCCATCCCTCAGATGGTGCACACCATACCCATTAGATGTGTATATACCCATTCCCTCCTCCCCTTTCCATCTGCCCAACATTCGATGAATGTTATTACTATATGTGCCCTTAAGTATTGATCAGTTAATATCAATCTGATGGTGAGTACATGTGGTGCTTGTTTTTCCATTCTTGTGATACTTCACTTAGTAGAATGGGCTCCAGGTCTATCCAGGATAATATAAAGGGTGCTATATCACCATTGTTTTCTGTGGCTGAGTAGAACTCCATGGTTTACATATACCCCATTTTATTAATCTCCTTATGTATTGATGGACACTTGGGTTGTTTCCACCTCTTTGTAATTGTGAACTGTGCTGCTATAAACATTCAAGTGCAGATGTCTTTTTTGTAGAATGTCTTTTGTTCTTTTGGGTAGAGGTCCAGTAATGGGATTCCTGGATCAAATGATAGTTCTACTTGTAGTTCTTTAAGGTAACTCCATATTGCTTTTCACAGAGCTTGTAGTAGTTTGCAGTCCCACCAGCAGTGTATGAATGTTCCTGTCTCTCTGCATCCATGCCAATATTTGTTGTTTTGGGACTTTTTGATAAAGGCCATTCTCACTGAAGATAAATGATATCTCATTGTGGTTTTGATTTCCATTTCCCTGACGATAAGAGATGTTGAGCATTTTTTCATATGTTCACTGGCCATTAATCTATCTTCTTTTGAATAGTTTTTCTTCATGTCTTTTGCCCACTTTTTGATAGGGTTGTTTGATTTTTTTCTTGCTGATTTCCTGAATTCTATATAGATTCTAATTATAACCCCTTTATCGGATGTGTGGCATACAAATATTTTCTCCTACTCTGTAGGTTGTCTATTTGCTCTAGTGATAGCTTCCTTGGCTGTGCAAAAACTTTTTAATTTGATCAGATCCCATTTGTTTATTTTTGTTGTTGCTGTGATTGCCTTTGGGGTCTTCTTCATAAATTCTTTGCCTAGGCCAATGTCTAGAAGAGTATTTCCAATATTTTCCTCTAGAATTCTTGTAGTTTCATGCTTTAGGTTTAAGTCTGTTATCCACTGTGAGTTGATTTTTGTGAGAGGTGACAGGTAGGGATTCTGTTTCTGTCTTCTACATGTGCCTATCCAATTTTCGCAGCATTATTTATTGAATAAGGATTCTTTTCTCCAGCATATGTTTTTGTCTGCTTTGTCAAAGATTAGATGGCTATATGAGGATTTTTTTTTCTTGGTTCTCAGTTTTGTTCCGTTGATCTATGTCTCTGTTCTTGTGCCAATACCATACTATTTTAGTTACTATAGCCTCATAGTATAGCTTGAAGTCTGGTAAATTGATGCCTCCTAATTTGTTCTTTTTGCTTAAGATTGCTTTTGCTATACAGGGTCTTCTCTTGTTTCATACAAAGTGTAGAATTATTTTTTCTAGCTCTGTGAAAAATGATGTTGGTATTTTAATAGGGATTATGCTGAATCTGTAGATCACTTTGGGTAGTACAGACATTTTAACAATGTTGATTCTGCCAACCCATGAGCATGGTATGATTTCTACCTGTTTACATCCTCTGCTATTTCCTTCCTCAGTGTTTTGAAGTTCTCCCTGTAGAGGTCTTTCACCTCCTTGGTTAAATATATTCCTAAGTATTTTATTTTCTTTGTTGCTATTGTGAAGGGTAAAGTCTTTGATTTGGTTCTCAGTTTGACTGTTGTTGGCATATTGATGTTGGCAACTGATTTCTGTGCATTGATTTTGTAACCTGAGGTTTTGCTGAATTCATTTATGAATTCCAGTAGTTTCTGGAAGAATCTTCGGGATTTTATAGATATAAGATCATACCATCAGCAAAGAACAATAGTTTGGCCTTCTCTCTCCCCATTTGGATGCCCTTGATTTCCTTCTCTTGTCTGATTGCTCTGACTAGGACTTCCAGCGCTATGTTGAAAAGAAGTGGTGATAGAGGGCAATCTTGTCTTATATATGCTCTCTACTAATTTTAAGAAAAGATTTCATAAAGGCTTGTGACCCCACCTTCATCTGTGTCTGAGCATCCCTAGAATTCACTCTCTCCAGACTTAATCCTCTAGACTTCTAGCAGATGTGAGTAGGGTCTTTACCTGGCTGCAGTGGATAGGAGAGGAATTCGGGGTCATAGCTGCCTCTTTTGCATACTTTCAGCCTATCATCTTGTTTCAGATCCATTGTTCCACCACTGTCAGATGTTATCTGGAGCCTTCAATTCCTGTAGCTTTCTGATGTGCCTTCTGTTTGAATTAGACACTTTAGACATCTGAGCATAAATGGCAAATTCCTATGACCAATTAATTTCCAAAAGTTTTCCCAAAAAGTTTTTAGATACCAATGCAAAAGGTCTATGTTTATGAACAGACACTTATAAAAGACTAAGTTCCTTGTATGAAGAAAGGGAAAGCTACTTTTTTCTCTCTTACAGAGATGTGGTAGCCTCAGTTTTACCACGTCAGACTTTTCAGTAGGACACATGTAATCACATGACACTGCAACCAATTTCAGATTTTTTTCTTTAGAATTTTACTTCATGATAGAGTTACATCAGCAAAGTGGAGTAGGACAGCCATCCTTTGTCTCCCCCACAAAGAACAATAATTGGACAACTATCCATAGAACAAAAATAGCTCCTTAGAAGAGCTCAAGAAACTACCTAAGAAGCTACATTAACACAATGGAAGAAATTCAAAATAATCACACAAAAAATGTAGGAAAAACAATTTCATTTTGCCTGCATCATCCTATCCCCCAGGCCAGCACTGCTCATCACAGGAACACCCTGTCCCATGAGTTCCCCTCACAAGGAAAGAGAGAGTGGAGTGAGCAACCAGAGTTCTCAGCCTTTCAGGGCACTGCCCTAGCGACCCTCTTCAGCTTCACCTCACCCAGATCACTGGGAAGATTGGCACAGTTGAGACATTTGGAGACAGCTGGGAACAAAGAAGGTTTTGGGCTGACAGTATCAGCCACACGGTGGGAGCTACCATGGTTCCTGGGGCCTGCTCTGCACAGGAATTGTACAGCTTTCACCACTGAGGACCTCAACAACACTTGCAGCTGCCATGCTGCCCTCATAGCTTTCACAAAAGACCTAGAATAGCCGAAGCAATCTTTAACAAAAAGAACAAAGTTGGAGGCATCATACTTCCTGATTTCAGACATTATCACAAAGCTATAGTAATTAAAACAGTGTGCTACTGGCATAAAACAGACACATAAACCAATGGAACAGAACAGAAAGCTCAAATATAAACCCACAACTATACAGTCAAATAATTTTCAACAAAGTTGTCAATAATACACAGTGGAGAAGGATAGATTTTACAATAAATGATATTGGAAAACTGGATATCTGTGTGCAAGAAAAATGAAATTGGGAGCAGGTGCTATGGCTTATGCCTGTGATACCAGCACTTTGGGAGGCCCAGGTGGGAAGGCTGAGCCCAGGAGTTTGAGATCAGCCTGGGCAACATAGTGAGACTCTGTCTCTACAAAAAATGTTTTAAAACTAGCTGAATGTGGTTGTACACACCTGTAGGTCCAGCTACTTGGGATGCTGATGTGGGAGAATTGCTAGAGTCCATGAGTTCAGGGTTACAGAGAGGACATAATTAGGCCACTGCACTCCATTCTGGGCAACAGAGTGAGTGAGACCCTGTTTCAAAAAAAAAAAATGAAATTTGACCCTTCTCTTACATCATACAAAGGAATCAATTCAAAATATATTAAAGACTAAGTAAAAGATCCAAAACCAAAAAATTCTTTGAAGAAAATACAGGGGAAGAGATCCTTGACATTGGTCTCAGCAATGATTTTTTTGGATTTGACACCAAAAGCACAAGCAACAAAAGCAAAAATAAACAAATGGGATTACATCAAACTAAAAAGTTTCTGCACAGCAAAGAAAACAATCAACAAAATCAAAAGGCAATTTACAAAATGGGAGAAAATATTTGTAAAACATATAACCAATAAGAGGTTAATAACCAAAATATTTAAAGAACTTTTACCACTCAATAGCAAAAAACCAAATAACTTAATTAAAAAATTGGCAAAAGACCTGAATAGAAATTTTTCCAAAGAAGATATACAAATAGCCAATAAGTGTATGAAAAAGTGTTCAACTTCAAAAATAATCAGGAAAATGCATATCAAAACCACAATGAGATATCACCTCACACGTTAGGATGGTTATCACCAAAAAGTTAAAAGATAACAACAAGCATTGTCAAGAATGTGGAGAAATATACTAGCTTTTATATTCGTGGTGGAAAGGTAAAATATTAGAGCCATTATGAAAAATAGTCTGTAGGTTTCTTAAAAAATTAAAAATAGAACTACCCTATGATCCGGGAATCTCACTACTAGATATATATCTAAGCAAAATAAAGTCACTCTCTCAAAGAAATATCTGCATTCCCATGTTCATTGTAGTGTTATTCACAATAGCCAAGATTTGGAAATCACCTAAGTGTCTGTCAACAAATGAATGTATAAAGAAAACGCAATAGACACACATACATACTCACTCATACACAATGGAATATTGTTCAGCCTTAAAAAAGAAGGAAATCCTGCAATCTGCAACAGAATGGATGAAACTTAAGGACATTATGCTAAAAGAGAGAAGCCAGACACAGAATGACAATGATTTTACTTATACGTGAAGTCTAAAATAAAGTCAAACTCACAGTAACAAAGAGTGTAATGGAGGTTACTAGTGGCTGGGGGTGGGGAATAGGAGAGATATTGGTCAAAGGGTGCAAAGCTTCAGCTATAAGAAGAATAAATACTGAAGACCTAATGTACAGTGTGATGACTATGGTTACTAATGTATTTTATGCTTGAAATTTGCTAAGAGAGTAGATCTCAAGTGTTCCCACTATATACACTAATAATGTAACAATGTGAGGTTATTGATATGTTAATTAGGTTGATTTTGGTGCTCACAGCGTACACATATATTAAAATATCACATTGTACATCCTAAATATACAAGATTTTTATTTGTCAATCATACTTCAATAAAGCTGGAAATAAATGTTCTGTAAAAACATAATAAAATACAAAAATAGACTTTTTTATTAAATTTGACTTCATACTAACTTTTAAGATGACACAGGAACTGAAAATATAGCATATTTAATATTATCCAGGTAGACTAAAAATTAAACATTTTCTTCAGAATAGGAAAAATCCTTGAACACTTATGAATTTTAAAAGCAACTTATAAGTAGCTTTGGTTTTATGATTTTGATCTCCTAGATTATATTAAGTGCCTCAAGTTGTTTGTTTTCGAGGGAAAAATCCAGACTCTTCATGATGATTTCTTTGTTCTTATTTGTATTGTAAGACACAAGACATCATTTCTGTTCCTCCTGGACACAAGCTTATTCTTCCCCTTAATACAGGAAAAAGTACCTCTTGCCTAAAAATGTCTTATACCAACACTTTCTCAAAAAGGAGGGACACTCTAAACATATGTATTGAGATAAATGTCCATATGTTCAGATGTTCAAAAAGCACATGTTTCCATATTCTTTTGTAACAGCATAATTTCCTTCAAGTCTCATTCCATCTGATGAGATAATAATCTTAGTCAACTCTGTTAAGTTAGGCATTTCAGATAAAATTTAGTTTAAAAATCAGTATAGAACTTTCCCATCACCATTTTTCTCCCTACTTAGTATTTTCTAAGTCTCTGAGGCAGGGATTACCTAGTGCCATGCCATGAGGAAGAAGCATTTGCTCATGCTGGACTCTGTCCAGGCTGGATTCATTTTCCGTACTAGCACCCTTGGATGGGGTCTTTTCTTGACACTGGCAGCTATATACATACCACAGTCTTGGTCAGACTCTGGCTATATCTTCCACTTTATTTCCACCAAAGGTATCATTCCTCACGACTCCAGACCACTCCAGGTTGATCAGCCCTCTTTCTCAGCCTGGAGTGGCAGAAAACCTGATGGAGCGGTCCTGGGCCCCCTCAGCTACTCACACTGAGACCCTCTGTGTCTAGTATATGCACTGATTATCTCTACTTTGCTACCCCCACAGCAAGGTGGTGATGGGAACTGCAAGGGAGTAGCTTCCAGGAAAGAAGATGAAAAAATCTCTCTCCTGGCTCTCCAATTCTCACACCTAATGATGCTCTATTGCCCCTCCTTGGAATGAATCTGAGGGGGAAGGGCCAAGAAACAGAGTCCCCTTTTCTGAAACCATCGACAGCTTCTCTAAGTATCTTGCTTTCCTTTCCTACAATTTTTACCTCTTCCCTATCTTCAGAATATTTATATAGTCTGAAAGAGAGAGAAAAAAAATATTTATTATTTATGAGAAAAAGTTTATGACCTGAGACCTCTGCTTCTGAGAAAACAAAATTCAAACTCTTAAAGTTGAAAATTTTTGTCTCTGCCTTAGAGACAAAAGAATACTTTAAAAAAAGAAAAAGAAAAAACTTATCACTAACCTTTCTCTCCTGCGCTTCCTATCCTGAGGACAATCTTAGAACGTTCCAGCCTCCCGTGCTGTGGGAAAGTTGACATCCACACATGGTTCAGGGCCCATGATGTAAAAAGAAGCAAAGTGAGATATTTCAAATACAAGAAGTTTAATATGAAGGGACTTCAAAAAGTTCATGGAAAACTGAAATTAAAAGATAAAAATATAAAATGTAAACTTTATTTCTCAACATAAGCACCATCAAGTTCAAGATACTTTTGTAAGCAATGATACCAGCCATTTCGTCCATTCCTAAAGAACTGAGAGGTCTAGAAATTTAACCCTGTCAACACGATCTTCTTTACATGATTAACTGAAGAAAAATAGGTGCCCTTTAAAGATTTTTTTAAGAGTAGAAAACAAAAAGAAGTCAGAAAAAGCCAATCAGGACTGTAAGGTAGATGCCTAATGATTTCCCAACAAAACACTCACAAAATTGTGCTTTGCCTTCAGGATCATACTGATAAAGCCACATTTCATCTCCTGCTACAATTCTTCAAAGAAATGCTTCAGCATCTTCATCCCACCTGTTCAAAATTTCTATTGAAAGCTCTGTTCTTATTTGCAGCTGATCTGGGTGCAATGGTTTTGGCGCCCATCAAGTGGAAAGTTTGCTCAACTTTAATTTTTCAGTCAGAGCTGTGTAAGCCAAGCCAGTCGAGATATCTGTGGTGTTGGCTATTGCTTCTGCTGTTAGTCATCAGTCCTCTCCACTTAGGGCACAAACAAGTGTAACTTTTTGCTCACAAAAGGATATGGAGGGTCTGCCGCAGTGGGCTTCATCTTCAATATCATCTCATCCCTTCTTAAAACAAGTTATCCATTTGTGAACTGCTGGTTTCTTTGGAGTATTGTCCTCAATGCTTGAGCATTAGTGCCTCATACTAGATCCTGTTCAGATGTGCTTAACAAGTTAGTACGAGTTTATTTTGGTGCAAAAAAAATCTTGAAATGCATGTATAGTTTTTTTCATAATATACATTTTCCATGAAGCTTTTGAAGACCCCTCATGCAGGGAATTGTTTAAAAGGTGTTGGAAAGCTAATAGAACAAACATTGGAGTTTGAGGTAACTCTAGGAGGCAGCCACCACTTCTCAGGTGTGGTGTGGACAGACAGGTGTGTCTTGGGGCTGAGAAGAGGTACTGTTGGGCAACCATCAAAGGGGTGCTCCTAGCTCATGCACAGACCCCTGGGCCTGGGTGGGCTGGCACTGGGACCTCTAAGGGGACACGGCAATTCGGTGCTTGGACTCCTGAGGAGAGCACCACACGTTAGGTGCTCAGTCAGACCTCTGAAGAGGGCACTGCTCATCTGGTGCTTGAACTCCTGAGTGGGCTCCTTGAACAACTGGTACCCAGATCTCTGAGAGCACTGTCTGTCGAATCCTTGGGCTTTTGGAGAAGGGGGTGTATGTACCTCACAGTGGCACTCAGATCTCAGAATCAAAGCTTCTTGGGGCAGTTTTTCAAATATGCTGAGGAAGCATTGCACATCTGGTGCTTAGACCTCTGAGCGGGTGCCTTGCAGCTGCTGCTTGGCACACCAACAAATGCAGGAGCTGGAGTTGTCTGTTGCTCCTACAGCTACTGCTGCTAGAGGGATGCTTACAGGACCTGGGAACAGGATGAATGTGCCTTGTCCCTTCCTCCTGCTCTCCAGCCTCCTGCCGACTCCTCTCATTGGAGCTGCAAGGGAGTCCTGAAAATAGAGTTTACAAATTAAGCCTGACATCACAGAGCCAAGGATAGAAGCAGGGATATAAGTTATGAAACAATAGGTAAGTAGCTACCTCAACACAAAAAGAAAATGTGTCACCGGAGGGAAGGACAATGAGGATACTTCAAAATGTAGTGAAGGAGATGCTTTTCAATCAAACAGAGATACTGCAGAAGTACCTAGATCCAGGCATAAGTTTTCTCAAATGACTTCAGTTGAAGAAGACTGTATTTTTATTTTTATTAACAAAAGATTGATACTTACTGCTAAGCTATTCAGAGGCTAAAACTTGGCTATACTAGGCACTAAGTAACACCCTAATAAAATGAGACACTTAGGACAGGTACATTTTGCTGGAGAAATAAGGGAAACAAAAATCTTAGCCTCTGCACACTTGAGCAAGACCTACAGTGGGTAACCTTGGGAGTTTTGATCTATGATCTGTACCTTTTCCCATTGAATTTCGCTAAATAGAAGAGGCAGGGTGGGGCCAAGTTCACCATCAGTACAACTGCATCTTGTGGTTTTCCAGCCCTGACCAATCAGACATAGCCTAGTCACTTCCCGTCACAGACCCTGAGTTTGTCTACAGCTCTTCTCAGACTCCTGGCCTAGCTCTACCTGCTGATTTGGGCTTTCACTCTCCCTCCTTTGGTGCCTATAATGGTTAATTTTGTGTGTCAACTTGGCTAGGCTGTAGTGCCTAGTTTTGGTCAGACACTAGTCTAGATATTACTGGGAAAGTATGTTTTAGATGTGATTAACATTTTTTTTTTTTTTTTGAGACAGAGTCTCACTTTGTTGCCCTGGCTAGAGTGAGTGCCGTGACGTCAGCCTAGCTCACAGCAACCTCAGACTCCGGGGCTCAAGCGATCCTACTGCCTCAGCCTCCCAAGTAGCTGGGACTACAGGCATGTGCCACCATGCCCAGCTAATTTTTTCTATATATTTTTAGCTGTCCAATTAATTTCTTTCTATTTTTGATAGAGACGGGGTCTCGCTCTTGCTCACGCTGGTCTCGAACTCCTGAGCTCAAAGGATCCACCCGCCTCGGCCTCCCAGAGTGCTAGGATTACAGGCGTGAGCCACCGCGCCCGGCCAATAAATGCATCTTTTTTCAACTGGAGCATTTAAGAATTTGGGCCCTCTAGCCTTTCACAAGTTCATTATTTTATCTTATTCATCAGCATATTATTACTATGAGCTAATACAAAGCCTTTCACTAGTAGGTGTGTGCCAGGAGTATTTTCTGAATGAATAAACTGATGAGTAGGCAAGGAACGCATCTTCCTAGAATAATAAATAAATGAATTAATAATATTTATGCTATGGGTGATATTTTAGGGCCAATTTAGTGACCCTAACATTAATCCAGGAAATGCAGAGTTAAGAGAAAATTCACAACTTTGAAAAGGTAGTTAGGGATTCTCTTCTTTTATTAATTAAAGTTGGCTACATTGATTAATGAGACAAGTAAGCAGCTTTGATATTCAGAAATGAATGACTGTGTTTCTATCCGAAGTCTGTTAGGCTACAATAAATGCATTGGTTGGTGCAAAACAAATCTTAAAGGAAGTAAACCGAGTCCTTGCCAAGTGATCCAGGGCATATCAGGTGGTCTGTAGGGCTTCTTCAGGGCTTCATGTGTGCTCCTAGAAAACACAGAAATTTGTCCCAGCCAGACGGTTACAGTAAAGGTGTAAGGTACAGGTCAGCCAACAGACAATCCCAGAGTCTGTCCAGGAGCCCAAAAACCAAGCCAAGAAACGTGACCGGTACAGGTGGTGACATGCAAGTTGGGAAGAATCCAGGCCTGGACAGGTTCCAATAACCCATCCCCCCATTACAAAGACTTCTGTGCCACTCTGAAAGGTGGTGAGGCTTCTTAATTAGGAAGGATAAACAGATAAGTCCAGTATAGGGGCTTTCATATTAAAATGGGTGCTTCGCGTTTGAAGTCAGTTATTTGTTAGTAATAAAGATGAGGAGAAGGTAAGTAACTGCCTACAACTAACTCGACTTTTGTGTTCATGAAAAGATTGACAGCTTGTTCTGTCCCTGGAAGAATTAACTACTCTGTGCACACTCTTACCTTTGCAGTCTTTTGTCCTCATACCTGGAGCACTTGGTTACTATTTTCTGGCAACATGTCTGTCATCTTTGAAGGTTGAGACAGTGCTACACACATAGTAGTTAAAGAAATGTATAAATTATTGTCTGAATGTCTGAATAAATGACTCTAGCAGTATCATTTATTAAAGATTTGAAATACCTTGGTAAATCTTAAAAGAACCAATTTGTAACTTTTTGATAAAATTCAAAAATTGCTTCTGCTTGATCATTCTATTTCTGTATTTAATTGATACATACTTGTTTCATTCATATTTGAATTTCTCTGAAATTGGGGTGCAACTTACAATTGGTCGTGTTCATAATATTATTGGCAATGTTTTTCTTTATCAGTGGTTTGCAAAATGATGAGTGGTAGGTCTAACGAAGGGTAGGTTTTTTAGATTTGGTAAACTACAAAGACTATACTCACCTTAATAATGAATATGGTACTTTATACACAGACTGGAATAGTGGGAAAAGCATGGATTTTTGTATCAAGTGAATTTTTTTTTTTAAGAGACAGGATCTTGCTGTGTTGCCCAGGATGGAGTATAGTGGCTCAATCACAGCTCACTGTAGCCTCAAACTCCTGAGCTCCAACGATCCTTCTTCCTCAGCCTTCTGAGTAGCTGGGTCTACAGACATACACCACCACATCCAGCTGTTTTTCTTTTTTTAAAAATTTTTTGTAGAGATGGGGTCTTGATACGTTGTCCAAGCTGGTCTTGAATTCCTGGCTTCAAGCGATCCTATAGCCTTGCCTCACAAAGAGCTTGCCCTGATGTTAATCTCTGAGTTTCAGTGTTCTCATCTGTGTGATGGGAAAAAAGCATTCATATTAGGGTTTTGCACTGTGGAGACATTCAATGAACAAAATCCAGTGAACACTTGTTCCTTTTTTCTCTCTAGCCCTTTATCTAGCTTATTTGTACCTTTCAACAGCCCTGCTAGGTAGGAACACATCATTTCCATTTTACAGGTTCAGAGATAGAGGCTTAGTGGCATGAATGAATTAAGAGAGAAACCTCCACGGAGCCTTTGATTTTCTAGTATTCTCCAATGTTCTATTAGGCTTCTTACAGGTGACTATTGATATAGGTGAGAGCTGAGCTATCTTTTGTTGATAAATCTCCTTGGGCAGACAATGTAACAGTTTTACACAATAACTTAATAACAATATCATACACTACATCCTTTTTGGAAAGGATTTTACCTCTTGCCCTCATCCTGTAAACAAGGATGGGCCTCTATTTAAAGAAAAGGAAAAGGAAGAGGGAAAAGGATGTTATATCACCTGGCCTAACATTTTGGGGAGCAGATGTTTTCCTTTCTCTCATTGTTCACAGAAAATTGGTTCAAGATAGTATAAACCAAATGTTAAAAAAAAAACCTCTGATCCATAAATCAATTCATACTGTTCCTTTGAACAGAACAAAACTATGAGGATGGATTGAAAATTAAAGATCAATACTAAAACCTCAGAGCTTGGCACAAACCTAAAAGAAAGTTATCAGTGTTATGTTATACTGATAGTGTTATACTATGATAGAACAATAGACAGTGGATATTAGATCTTCAGGCCTTAAATATTCAAGGCGGAATCACTGGTAAGTGCTGTGGAAATTGCTTTTATATTTTCTCAGGCTAGCCAGAAAATATTCAGTTGTGAGATTTTTTGCCTCTTTTTTTAGCCTTAGGATTGCTTTTTTTTTTCCTATTCAGTAACCACATTTTTAATTAGGCTGCAAATGGATCAAGTAACAAGGAAACAGACATTTCAGTAATAAAAAATAATATCAAACCTAAATAAAGATGACATGGGTGCCTGTTATTGGACGTTACAGTTGGGCTTCCGAGAGAGCCTATAGCCTGCTTCCAGGCTCTGCCAAACGTTGGCTGTTCCATATTGCCCAAGTCACAGATGCATCTGAAAGGTTTAGCCTCCCTCTGTGTCAAACAGGGGATTAAGAGAGAAAAAATATTTTAAAGGGCCTAGCAAGTGCCTGAAACTCGATAGATGCTCAGTTCACCTTTCTGATCTTTCTTCTCCCCTCTTTAACCCTTTATCCATGATTCAAAACTTTTCATTGATGTTTTGAACGAAACTTCCATTTGCTACCATGTACTTCAAAACCACGTGTTGGCTGAAACATTCCCATGTGGGGACATAGCAGGACCTGATTCTAACCATTTCTTAGACATCTCTCTTCACCTTGGGTGGAAGCCATGGGATAATTTTCGACTCCCTCTTCCATTCCTACTTCCATATATCTGCCCGTCCTGAAGATTCAATCGCTGCAATGTCTTTGTGTTGTGCTTGCTGTGTGTGCACGGGCAGCCATCATAACATCCTCCTAACTCTCAGACTCCACTGTGGCGACCACCTAACTGACCTCCCTTCGCCATCTTCTCCTCCTGTCCGTGACCATTGACTCACAGCCATCATGGTGTTTTCTCTTTCTGCAGATCTGATTATGTTACCGTCTTGCTCGGTCACCTTGGATTATTCCCCACTGCTGTGGAATACTGATGAAATACTTGCAAGGCTTTAAATGTCCCTAAGCATCTGGTACAAATTTACATATTTCTGTCTTGAATCTCCCTATCCTGCCTCCCATCCTGCATAGCTCACAGCGCGTTGACTGTGAACACACCTTGACTTTGTGCCAGCAGTTGGCCTCAGCTTCTTTTGTCCCCCTCTCCTGTGGAAAGCCCTGCTCTACACGCCCTAATTCAAGGCCTACTATGTTGTTAGTACTTGATGTGTGTTTCTAGCATTTTCTCTAGGTTCAAAATACCAAATGTTTAACACAGAAAGCTTGTGGGGAAATCACATATGCATACTACTTTAATCGTACCTTTTTCCTTGAAATCTTAATAGATCTTGGTATTACTTACCTCTTTTTAGTTCCCTTGGCAGTGGAGTATACTTTCATTTATTTTTGCATTTATGATACAATGTTTGCTTTGATAAATAGATACACTTTTGTCCGTCCTAACTGAAAATAAGCCCCCCGGGGGCTGGGTTGTCGTATCTGAGTCATCTATACCTCTCCCAGGTATTTGTCTGAAGTGAGCCAGTGCTATTCAATATGACCCCACCTGTGACTTGAATGGTGGAACCGTGGCTGATGGGGAAATATTTTGTTTTAGGGACAGACCTACTTGTCTTTCTCAAAGCACATCGAAGAGGCCATTGCCAGTGCCTCGTACCTGCTCTTAGCTCAGGTAAGGAGCCTCAGACAGGCTCATTTTGTGCTTCTCGTTCACAGTGAGATGGTCAAATTTTTGCTCTGGACTGAAACCTTTGAAAAAGTCTTTTTTATGTTTGATGGTAACTCTACTGAATTTCTTTTTATATTTCTTTAATACATGAATGTTCCCAATAGACTGAACCGAACACTGTAAAGGCAGTCTCTCTTGAAAGAAATGAAATCATAGAGGGCTCTGCCATTTCACTTTGTTTTCTCCACGTGATGTATTCATTCGCTTATCACAGCTTTATTTTGATGATCTTCGCAAGGTTAAGACAGTATTACTTTTGAGCCGGGCAGACTTAGAGTAAGGGGAATTCTGATGTATGTCTCATTTTTGGGACCAAAAATATGGCTCTACTGCCTTGATTTGAATCCTTGATAATTTATAGTGATATAAATTTCCCAGAACATCATAGAGTGTGATTTAAACTCAAAGACTTAGAAGGTTATATTCACCTTCTGGAAAAATTTTAAAAACTACTTCTGTTTAAGAGGAAGAGGCAATATGATATAACATGTTTGTGAAAACTCTGAAAGAATAATCTACTTTTGTCATACCAAAGCACTTCTTTTCCTTCTTTTTCTTCTCTCTCTGCCAACTTGTGATAAAAACTATTCTTTATGAATATATCTAGTCTACAGTGTTTGGGGGTATTTGCTATATGCAGAAAATGTATTGTGATGTGCTTGGAAGGATGACAACTAGATGGAATTTTATTATGTTTGTTGTTACTTATTAATCTTTACCTGTAGGAATGTGACATATGTGATATTAAAAATGTAATTTTGTTATTGGGAAAGGAAAAATATATATCTTACATACTTTTAAAGAAAAATACAAAGATGAAATATAGTTATTGGGAAGACAGGTTAATGGAAAATAATATATTTTTTACTCTCTGTAGTGGAATTCAATCTTTTTTTCACTGTTTGAATTATAGACAACCTTCGGGTTCTTTTTTTTTTTTTTTTTTAGTGGGGTTATTGGAGTAGGGGGTGGAATAGAAATTTTGAAGACATTATTTAGAAATGATTTGTAAGAGTTTGACATCAGTTCTCATCATAGATACTTTGGCTGAGCCAGGGACTGTATATTGGGGCCGTCTCTGAACTTGAGCAGTTTATACTGCAAGAAAGTATTTTGGTGCCACGATATGAAGTTTTCCTCAAATCTTACAATCTTGACTTGGTAACCATTTGCCTGACCAGCTGTTGCCTAACCTTTCTTTCCTCAGCTGCTTCAATAAACGACGTAGTTTGGACTAGATATAGATAAATTTTGGACAATCTCAACCCTATAATTTCAAGTCTGTCTGTTTTAAAACTTTAGAGGTCAGGATCCTTGTGATTATAGCTGTGTTGTTCTTTGAGCCTCTGTAACAAACTAGCCAAATTATTAAACAGAATGAAGGAAAATAACCTTTCTAGCTATTTTCAGGGCATATTTCAGGAGCACAAACCATTTCGGTGCTAGGATATTATTAACGTATAAGGAAATTTTTCTCAATTAGAGTGAAGTATGTGGCACTTGGGGGTGAAAATCCTTTATGATAATATCTAGGATAATGATTCTTCATTTTTTCTGGAGGCAGAGTGAGAATCTGTTGAAACTTATAGATCTTGGCTCAAAAAATTGATGTAAATAATTATATTCAAAATTTTGAATATAATTTACTTATTTTACTGGAAATTTATTCTTTCGTAGAGAAAAAAATATATAACCAATGAAGCAAATACATTATACTCAATAAAGTAAGTATATTATACCAAAATTTTGCAGAGACAGAATATTTTCTTATTCTAGATTGCTGTTAATTGTAAGATGAATCAAGTTAATAGATTTTTGAGAAATAAAAATCTTACCCCTAAATCAAATAATATTTCAGGATATATACTAATTTCAAAAATGTTAAAATCTGTTTCTTAGAATTGAGGGTATGTGGTATCAAATTTTTTTACCAAGACCAATGTCTTACTTGAAAAAAAAAAATTAATGATTATTTCCAGGAAACAAAAGCAAAATCCTAACAGTAAAACAAGAAACAAAATAAAGTCTTCCCAAAATAAATTTTCATAAAAAGGCTATTTTCCCACAAAGTAATGCACATATTTTCTTTTATATACTATTCATTTTGCTTTCATTTTGATAATTCCTGAAAACCCTGATTCTCAGAGGTCTGTAGTAGCAGAGGGTGTTAGAATTTACATAGCTTCCTCTGCTAAACATGGATAAGCCTATGTGAGGGCTGCTGTCCTACAAGGCCATGAGAAGAAGTCACGTCAGGAAGCCAAGAATTGTGACTCTCCCATTTGTCTGAATAGAAGCAACCTTGAAACAGTTATATTCACCTTCCTGAGGTTTTTGCTTGCAGAGACATTGAGAAGTTGTTATCTCTTTCTATATCAGCATTCAATTGTGGCATTAAAAAATTTGTCTAGTATTTCATTTTCTAAACTCTGCTGATAATGGTGGCTGCTTGTGTAAAGCAATTCTTCTTGTTCTGTATCTTTAAAAATGAACAAATTTACTCATTCAACTGACCAGAAAAAATTACTATTAAATAAGCCAAACCCCTCCTTCATTAAATTCCTCTTTGAAATTATCTTGAAGGGTGGGTTTTTCTTTTCTTTTCTTTTAAAAATTGCAACTTCTCCATGAAGTACGGCCAAATCTATCTAGACATACTGTAGAAAACTAGTAAAGCTCTGTGTCATAAAAGAGGATAATAATTTTTTTTTATTATTTCTTGATGACCCCATTTTGATAAGTCAGTGACAAAGGCCCAAGCCGTGATGAAGTTGATAGCTTACATAGCCCAAAAATATTATAGTCGTTTTTGCCACCCAAGTATGTATTTATAGAGAATACAGATCCATGATGACATGTGAATCTAATTTCTTCACTAGAGAAATAGAATCAGTGTGCTGTTGAACATTTGAGGGTGCTCCATCTGTAAGTAGAGTACGAGGATTATTTTTTTCCCAGGAAAATTTTTGGCTTCACCATTTTTGATGACATTTCTAGCATTAGAAACTTCCCAAAGGGCTCACAAAAATAGAAATTCTTCTTTGACGGCATTTGTGCAGTTTTATCAAGTATTTTGCTCAAGAAAAATAGGATAACTACTCTAACACATTAGAAGAACTGCATTCATTTTAAAAGTGGATAATCACCATTTTTTAAAAATAGAAACATGGCTTCCATTTTTTTTTTCTCCAAGCCACAAACCATCTCATCCCTTTCCTTAGATATGCAGCTTCATAAGTCATCTCCAATAACAGTGGGTTCTTTCACATGCCGAAAGGATAAGCATCCTTTGTAATCTACTTCTGGCCAATGCTTTTGTGTTTGGGCAATTATAAGACACAATCCCAGGCTTTTCCAATTGAGCCTTTATTCATAAGCAAAATTCTACTTTTCCGGAATGTACTAGCCTCCAGAATGTACTTCATCCTTCCTGACTTCATGCGTTTGCAACATGAATCTCACTGTTATTCAGCAAAGAAGAGAAAACCAGAGGAAGAATTAGAGTCATTGCACTGTCTTTTCATTGATAATTTCCAGTTCAGGCTAGCTTTGCTACAGGGATGGATTTACCAAGAAATTAAATGAAGTTGAACCTTCAGAGTCCTGTTCTTGCACAGGCCCTTTCCAAAGCCCCATAACTAACAAATTCTATGGACTTTGGAGTCTATAAATCTAATCTCTCTAATATTAAAAAAAAGAGAAGGCTGAGCTTGGTGGCTCACACTATAATCCCAGTGCTTTGGGGGGCCGAGGTGGGAGAATTACTCGAATCCAGGAGTTGGAGGCTGAAGTGAGCTATGAGCTTGCCACTGCCCCATCTTGGCGACAGAGCATGACCTTGTCTCAAAAAAAAAATGAAAAGACAAGAAAGAAAAAAGAATGCTCATAATCATAATAGAGTGCTTTTCTTTCATTTCTATCAGTGGAAACAATTTTAGATATGATGGCATAATGATGTGTATTATGTATAGTATACACACTACTTTTTAGAGTGGTATGTATACTATGCCACAGTACCCCGGTAATCTGACATAAAAAACAAGTTTCAGGGTGAGGTGGTGCCCTGTAGTCACAGCTACGTGGAAGCCTGAGGCCTGATGATCCCTTGAGGCCAGGTGAGGCTGGAGTGCACCATAGTCATGCCTATGAAGAGCCACTGCACGCCAGCCTGGGCAATATAGACCCCCATCTCTAATTGAAAACAACAACAAAACAAGTTTCAAAGTGCCAGAAAAGAAACTATGTAATGCATTTATGCCTGTCTGAAGGTAGATCTCCGTATCATTGCATTCATATCAATATTCCATTTGGTTAAAGACTTCAGATTGGCTGTAGATTATTTTACTTTGTTAGTTATTCATACAGTGCTTTTCATAAATGAAATAGTGTCAGTCCCAGGACAGTTGTAACCTTTAATGTTTGAGAGCTCACGCTTGATGGTCACATAGACCTAGGTTTACATGTCCTGGTTCTGCCCACTCCTAGCTGTGTGACCGCTAATCCTTCATCTCTAAAATGGGCATAATTCTGTTAATAATTTCCATCTCTTATGGGTTGTTGCGATGACTAAATGAGAGACCATGTGTAACATGTGGAGCAAAGAATAAGCACTCAATTAGTAGCTATAATTATTTATTGGTAATAGCTCTTTAGCTGTAAGAAAGATCTTTTTTAAATGTTTGCCAGAAAGCCTAAATTAGCCTCTGACAATAGTAGTTACAAATTATCTCAGGCATGGCTAGTATTTTCTCCCTGGAGGAATTAGTTAAGAAAATAACTTTGAGAATAATGCAGAAATTTTTAGAGCTGTCCAGAGAGAGGGAAAAGGCTTATTCCTTGTTGCTACAGAGGCCGTATTAGTAACAGTGAGTGTAATTTCCAAGGAAATAGGTTGAGATTTTGTATATTGAATAATTTTCCGTCGTAGTACTCCAGCACAGAGTTGGCTAGCTTGCAAGCTCACAGAAATTATTCATACAAACCCCTGATAAAACTTCAGGTAGGGGATGTTAGAACACACCCTCCTCATTAGTCAATGCTACTTTATAAATCTAGGCTTTATCACCTATGTAAAACTTTAACTACAGTTGATGATTAATTTATTCAAATTCTTGTTATATTATTGTAAATTGGGTTTAACTTTGCCATTTGAAAGGTCATTTTTCACATGACTTTGTGTCCCTATATAGGCTTTTGATCATTTTATAGTGCTTATCTGAGTGTGCACATTCTTCTTAGTTAGTTCCTTTTAAAGAGAAATTGAGAAAACTTTTGATAAATTAGATGTCGATTCCATTGCAATTTTGGAATCCTTCAAATACAATTCCACATTACTACATAGACTTCTAAATTAAAATATGACAACCAGTTAATAAACCTTTTGCTACTACTAGCACTGAACCTACAAAAAACTTTTTCATTGTTTTTGAACATGAGTGTCAAATTGTCAGAGGCTGCAGTACTATCTCTACCCTATTTTCAATAATCTATTTGGATACATAAATTATACTTCCTTTTTCCTTCCTCTGTCATTTCCTTCCTGTGTCATTGTCAGTATACCCCATTTAAAGGGAATGAATGAAATGAATGTTTAAACTGTCTTGATGTTAATTACTTTGTAAGATGGTTTATTAAGGAAAGTGTTTGGCATGCACTCAATAGCTTGGAATATTAACATCTTCAAGGACATGAGGTTCTCAGTGTGTTTAAAATGCTTGTGAAAGGGAGTAAAAGAGTGTTTTGTTTTTGTTTTCCATAATATATTTCTCTCTGCAAAAAGTAATATGGTATAAGGGATAGACCCTAGCTAAATCTTGGTAGAGTTTAGGGTATGAAATAAAAACAGCCTTTTCAGGGCCCATTTGTACTTAGGTGTGCTTCCCTGATGACACGGGCACATTCTGAAAACCATTTGTAATATACTTGAGTCTGTATATGAGGCTGTGCACACCAGGCCACAATCCTACCAGCTCTCTGCCTGTGATGGGCGATACCTCAGACCAGTAACAACAGGGCTCTGTGGGAAGAAAGGAGGAGCCCCGTGGATTTCCATGTACTTGAAAATTAGAGTAGTAAGATTCAAATTTTATGTACTAAGCTATGTAAATCAGTCTGTATCACATTTTATTTTCTGCCTCACAGAAATTAAAAAGCATGGTTATTGTGAACCCAAGTAATATTTTGAACGTGTAAAATGGTTACATTTTGACCTGTACATTGTTATTTGTTATTAAACAAATGAAGAGACTATAATTAGGCAAAAATATAATCATTGTTTTGGTTACAACTGGACACAATCTCTCTTTATCATGAATTGTCTCATGAGAGTTGGCAGTGTCCGTGGCTGTTAGTATGTGTGCATGAAAAAGACTGAAGATACAGCAAGGGAATGGGGAAAAATATAGAAAAGAAATAAAGAAAGAAGATGAAAAGGAGGTCCAGGGAAGTAAGGAAAAGGGAGGGTTGAGGTGGAGAGGAAAACAGTGAAGAAAAGAATGTCCAACAGATAGAGTGTAGTGACTACCACCCATACTTGTATAAGGTAGTGATTCCCATATTTTTGCATTTCAGGGCATCTACATAAAAAAAGAGTGATGTAGCCAGGTGCCTGTAGTCTCAGCTACATGGGAGGATCTCTTGAGCCCAGGAGTTCAAGGCTAGCCTGGGCAGCATAGTGAGACCCTGTCTCAAAAAAGCAACAACGATAACAACAACAAAGAGGAGTGAATGAGGGGGTATTAACCATTTTTCCATGTAAGGACATTAAAAAGACAAAATTCATATGCTCTAATTTAGTCACCTTTCGCTGCTCTCTTCATATAGTTTTCCTTTTGCCTGAACTGGTAAAATTTCATTAGGTTAGTGCTGGTTTGTGCAAAGTACAAACCAACTTGTGTCTGATATTACCAATTTTAATATAAAAATTTACTGGAATTTTAAAGGACATCTTAAATTCATTCAATTCTTCCTCCATTTAACATTCACTGAAGCCCCAGTAGGGGGAAAAATTAAGTTAGATCTGGAAGGAAGAAAAAAGAATGACGGTGGGACCTGAGGGAGTGGTGTCTGGCAGATGAGATGGAAAGATTTGTGTGGGTAAGGTAGCCGGCATGTCCGGTGTGCCACTCAAAAGTTTAGAACTGGCTCTGTTAGCAGCGGAGAGCCAGGGAAGGTCTTGAAGCAAGGAGAGAGATCAGTATTGCTGTGCTAGCGAGTGATAATAATGTGCAAAATGATTTAGACAAGGCGTCAAGGAGATGAGCTAAAAGAGATGTTGTAAGATTGGAGCTAAGACCTCATTATAGGGCCCAGGTAGGCTGAGGTCATGGGATGGGAAGGAGACAGCAGGTGGAGACTTACAGAGGTGGAAATGGAAAGCTTGAGCAACTAATTGTAGAGGAGGAGGGAAGACATAATAAGCTCTTTTTAAGGGAGACATTTGTAAATGAGAGTTTATTGTAGATATGAAAGAGAAGCATTTAAAAAAAATAAATTTTAAATACTTTTGCAGTAAGTATAAATAAATTACTTATTTTTCATGACTATAAATAATGAGAAAGCATAAACACTGTGTTTATGGAATGATGAAAGTTTGCTTATGAAGAATTTTAGATAGGTAGACCAATAAATCATAAAATCAACAGAAAAACTTCAATTCAGACTACCAGGCATATAAAAGAGAGTAGAATTTGTTAGAGGAGAAAGAACACAACCGTCTCTTGTGTTTGTTGATAACTTTTGAGCTTGTTTCTTAATCTACAAAACAAGGAACAGCTTGCTGGTGAAAAAGAATGGAACTTAGTCTGGAATTCTGTTCAAATCCAGTTCTGGCATTTAGCAACTGTGTTATCTTAGTCACGTTCCTTAACCTGTCTCTCACCCTTACTTTCCTTGTGCTATGTAAAATGTAGATGCTAATGATACCCATCTTGTGTGGGGAGGCTGTCTGGGGGTGTATGTGTGAGAGAGAGAGTGAGTGTTGAATGAGGTGATACATGCAAAACACCTGTCTGCCTGCCATATAGCAAGTGTTCAACAAATGGTAGGTACTTCTTTTATTCCCATCAGTAAAACTTAACAGAACATTGGTAGGTGTGTGTGTTTTTGGCAGTGAAGCGGGTTTTGATAAAACGAGGTATATTTGGCATTGGCTTTTATGTGAAAAGCAAAGGGCATTCCAGGGCACACAATAATTTTTATAAGGGCATTTTTAACCTGACACAAGAGGTGTAGCCCTTCTTGTCGGCTGTAGTGCACAGTTTTGCTGCAGGTTCATTGGTTTTTGCTATGGTTCATTTTGACGCTGGACGCGAAGGGGTTAAGAAATGCCCTTACTCATGTTACATGAAGTAGCACAAATTATCAGATGGAAACAGGAATTGGGGAAGGGGGAAAAAAAGGCTCTGCAGCAACTCATTGTTTCCTAACCAAGACGGCTTGTAGACATTGATGACTTGAGCGCACATCCTGGCAGTTTAATCAGATCAGAATAACTCGGGCGTGGGGGCAGCCAGCATTCCCCTCGTGAACTAGGGCCGCTCAGACTGGAATTGCCCCGAGTCTAAACAATACTCCGAGTCCCAGCTTCTAATTGGACGGCCAGGAAGCCCTTCAATGAGAGGCCCCGCCCCTCCTGTGTGCTCCGCCGGCCTCGGGGGGCGGAGCTGGCCGATGCTAATGAGCCGAGTTGCCGGGCGAGGCAGGAACTTATTTCCCCGTTTCTGTGTCAGGATCGCAGAAATTATGCCCCTTCTCTCACCATGAGCTGGCTCTCCAGTTCCCAGGGAGTCGTGCTAACTGCCTACCACCCCAGCGGCAAGGACCAGGCCGTGGGGGGGAGCCACGCAAAGGCTGGGGAGGAAGCCACCTCGAGGTAAGCCCTGGCAGTTGGAAGCCAGAAAACAAAAACAAAACCCTCTTACCTGCTCCAGGAAAAAAGTGACAGGGAAGTTGGCAGCCGGGAGAAGGGAATTACATCTGCACGCCGAACCGAACCTAAACTCATGCAGCAGCAAAAATGTCTGGTGTAGTTTTTTAATGTGCCTTTCACCTCATCCAGTCCAAGTGTGAAGTAGTCCGTGTTATTAATGGTGAAGAGGGACAAGGAGGAGCTGGGGATACTGCTATATGCCTGTCGGACTAGTCGCCTAGCAGGTGCATTTGCTAAATGCTGAAAGACCAAAGAACTGTATTTGAAACATATCTTACGAGCTGGAATTCTTGAATGGGCTCAAGGCACTGCCACTGGAACCGTGAGTTGGGAAAGTCTGCCAAAAAGCAGGGAGCTGTTCACTGTACAAGCTGTTGTTGTTAGAGCGTGTGTGTTTTTTTCCCTCTTCTCACTGAAAGCAAACCTCTTAGGCAAAGAGCCCAAGACACTGGCCTGTGGCAATATGTTTCACATTCTTTTGTGTATGTGGATTTTTTTTTTTCCAGGCTTTCAAAAAGGAGTTTTTGTCAGGAGATAGTACTCTGCTGCCAGATGGAATGTGGTTAATGTTAAATCACTTTATAGGCAGGGAGGGCAAATGTTCTATAGACCACTGAGGCACAAAGAGTACCTTTCGCCCTATCTGTGTACTTTGTTCTGTTTTCCAAGGGCTTTTTTTTTTTTCCTTCTTAATGACCTTCTAGCTAGCTGAACATTTTTTTTTTTTACCTCCAGTCTAGATATAAATTGTACATATTGGCCTAGAAGATTGCAAAAAGCAAATGCTAACCTAATAGCCTAGAACGCTAAATTAGTTATCAGTAAGCACATTTCCTCCTTGATGCTTAATGTGGCAATAAAACCTTCTTTGTTCTTATGTGACTTATGCCTATGCCTTAAGCTGAAATAATGCTTTCTTTCATTTGTTTTAAAATCCTCAAATATGAGGGAGGGAGAAAAATCAAAGGAATGGTTGTAATACTCTGTGTTGGACTCCCAAGCTGACCAGAACTTTCTTCTCACATAACATCTGCAGTCTGTATTTCATTGAATGAATTCATTTCCAAAGATAAAAGGGAATTCACTGCTTGTGCTTTAAATGTCTTACCATTTTATTTTCTGTGATTGTAAGTACTTTCTGTGAGAGATCATGAAGTGTTCTCATCCCTTTTTCTGGTGAACAGTAATGTATTAGTAACCTTTCAGTAGTAAGGAGCCTAGCACACCAACCCCATACCACGGCCATAACTTGGATTCCACAGGACAGTCAAAATTGTCAGAATCGTACAAGCTCAGCGAATTCTCCGGTGACTTTTAGGCTTGTGTGGCCTGGGGATCTGAGCCGAATCTTGGATCTGGATTGTGAGAGTGGGTAGAACCTTAGAGGCCTTGATTCCAAACCTCTCATTTTTACCTTGGGGACTCAAACCCCAGGGATTAGTAGTTGCAAGGTTCTAAGCCTTTGCCTGCAGCTGCATATCCAATTCTGAAGACTCCTTCTCCTGTGTTTGCAGTTTGGCAGCTTGTTGTGGGCAGTTTGTCCTTGAGTGGGTTGAGAGAACAAGAGAGGAACAGGTCATTCTCAACCCGTGCAGAAGCAGAACCAAGAGGTAGTAAGGTGGCAGGATTGGCAGCTAACCCACACAGTGAGTGCCGTCTCTGGGGCCACAGCTCCCAGTGAGCTCCCACATGTCTCCCTCGCTGGCTGCCATATTGCCTTCCCAGACTGGGTTCAAATTCCTACCACTGAATTAATCCTAGGGATTGTTATTTAAATTGGCTGGAGAAGATGGGAGGATTGGGAGAAAAGACAGAAGGAGAGATTAGGGATAGTGCCTATTGGCTTTTACCCTTAAGCATGGGATAATTAATCAGATAAGCTTACAGTTATTTTGGGAGTTACCCGGTTTAGCCTGGAAGGATTGAGATACTAGAATTGGCATGGGGGTGGGAATGGATGGAAAGAGGAGGGATTTGAGGGTGGGATGGGGTCAGTAGTGACCACCTAAGGAATGGTGGTGGGGGAGGATGCATATGACTTTGGCTTTGGCTGGGTTGGTCAGCCAGTGTTTTAAGCATTGGGAAGCTGCTCCAACGTACAAGGTTGATGGTTGATGCCTATTTTAAAAAGTTCTCCAAAAATTTAAAATAAAATTCTTAAATAGAGGCCCAATTGGACTGCATTCCTTCCTGCCTATTTAAAAGTTGTAGGAGGGGGAACAGAAGTATAAGTTTGTATATTACAAGATTTTGTCTCTTTAAAAGATATGTACTTTGATGAACTGTTTAAGATGAACCCTTGTATATATAAATAGTGCCATTTTTAAAGTATAAAGGGCGATGTATATGACTTAGAATATTTATAGAAAGTTTTGATTTTTAGCCTAACCTTACCAAGTCTTTCTTTTATTGTTGTTTTGGTGTTTTGAAAACCTGGGATATTAGAGAATTAATATTTTTCTGAGTGATCTGTTAGTCTAAAATTCCCTCCATTCCATTATCCCTCTTTATCAGAACATAGTCATTGGATGCCAGATAAAGGAATTCCTCCCACTCCTGGATAGAGCCTCTCAAATATTTATAGAAGCCTGTTTTCATTTCTTTTGTGATGTTTCCTCCTCAAAACATCAGGATTTGAAGAAATATGTTAACATTAGTTTTTTGGGTTGACTTGTACACAGTTAAATGTTTCCAAAGGAAACCACTTTTTATGAGTAGCTATATTTATAAGACTTATTTTTCAAGCAGGCACGTAATATTTACTTTTGAAAAGCAATTTTTCAAAGAATACTACATTTTGTCTATTCTTACTATTCTCTTGATTTTCCCATCATTTTAAGAAAAATGATTCTGATTTCTTTGTATCATCTTTTGACTAATATTTTAATATTAATGTTAAATGATATCTTTTGTTATTGTACCACTTGCCTCTAACTACCTCTATAGGTCAAAGAATGAGGTATTTTTATGTCTTCCATGAATAAATGTATGGCATTCATCATGTAAGATCTTGTTGACTCTTTTGTCTTTGGTATTGGGAAAGAAGAACCAAGAGGCACTATGCACTGGTGACAATGGGCTCTATCACCAACCTTCCTGGGGACACATCCCAACTCCCATTGGCAGTGTGACCTTGGAGGAGTTATTTAACTCTCTACCTGTAAATTCAGCTTCATCATAGTACTCACCTCCCTGGGACAAGTAAGTGGAATAATCCACGTACAGCCCATTGAACAGTGCCTGGGTCATAGCTAGCTACTACTTAACACTAGGTAAATAAAAGGAAAAAAAAATATTGAACTTTGCAGCATATAGAATATGCTTCCTCATTTAAGAAGCATTTTCATAAATATCATTTTGTCATGTGTTAAGAAACATGGGCATGATCCATGTGCATAACTTAAGGATGACATATTGGAAAATGAACCATAATGTAAAAGTTCAGGCCTTTGAAGTTTGAAAGACCTTGGAAATGTCATTTTGATCCATAACATCATTAATGATTTGAAGTAGTAAGAGTTGCCTATAGCAGGCCTGTCTTTGGGCACGGATGGGCATTGAGGTCTGCAGACATTGACTTTACGGCAAGATGGGATGTGGGTAGATCCTCATTTGGCAGCAGGACTCACTCCTGCCTCAGTGCTTCTCTCCTCTGGTTTGAGAGCTACCACTACCCAGCAAGCCAAATGAGGGAGGGCTGTCATCTTCATGTACTTATCTCAGTTCTTGACTTGTTCAAGTTTCACCTCTTCCTTGGTTCTATGAGCAAAATCATTCTGTCATCCCACATAAAATCACTGAGCTCTTACTGTGTGGCAGGCATCGTCTAGGTGCTGGGGCTATAATGGGGAACAAAACAGACAAACACCTGTGTGTGGTGGGAGGGAGCTTGGAGTAGAAAATAAAGGTGTGAGCAGGTGAGGGGAATGAGCCCCACAGAAATCTGGGGGCAAGAATTAGGGAAAGAGCTTTCATGGCAGAGAGAAGGTAGGGAGTGTAGAAGCCAATGATCCTAGATTAAGTCTAAGAGCAAGGACCCAATGAGCAAAGAGCCCTACCTGGCTGAGGGTGGAGGTAAGGGGGAGGGAGGGAGAAGAAAACAAGGTGGAAGCTGATAGCCTTACAGAGTATTTGAGGACTTTGGATTTTGCTTGAAATAAGATGGGAAGCCATGGAAGGGGGAGGGTTTTGAGCACTGGAAGAAGAGAGCAGATTGCAGTTTTAAAAGGTCCCTCTGGCTGCCATGTTGATCACAGACTGCAGAAGCAGTCACACTACTCAAGAACCTAAGATAGTGGTGTCCTGGGCCAGGGTTTCAATCATTTTGGTAGTGAACAGGGTGGGCAGTGAAGTCTTTTGGAGGTACAGCCTGTAGGATTTCCTGGTAGTTGTACTGTATAAGCAAATGAAAATAATTAAAAATGGTTGCAAGATTTTTGGCCTAAGAAACTTGTAAGGATAGAGTTGCCATGAATTTAAATAAGGAAGACTTCCAGAGGTGTGTATGGGGGAGGGGTTGGGCCAGAGCTGAAGCTCAGTTTCAGGATACAACTTTAAAACATCTTTTTGAGAGAAGCATTAAGGAGGACATAATTGTCTTTTTTGATTAGTTCAGTGTTTTTTACATGTATCTGCACAGCATTTTAAAAAATTATGTACTATACCATTAATAACATTCCTTCCTTCTGAATTTGTATATTCTCTGAAATTAAGTTAGTTTTTGGTGAAAAAAGGGATAGTAATGAGTTTTTATGATGCAGTCAACGTAATATAAGAAGTAACATTTCCTTTTATTTTTCTTAACCTGAGCTTTTTAAGGTAGTTTTCCTTATTCTAATTTTATAGGATTTGGTGACCAAATGCATTTTAACCTATTCACAGGGATAATTGTTTTCTAGATCAACCTTGCCCTCAATATCGTGACATAAGGGTACTTTTTAAAGACCTGTTTTCTTTACCGGGGTTTAGAAGCCTTATCCATGATTTTCTCTTGAATTGTTAAAAGACACACCCAGTGTCCAACTGGGGAGTTCTTACCTCCATCTAGAGATCTGTCACATTTGCCTTTTGATTGCCCTTATTGAGGCGACCTGTGATTTTTGTGGAGCTGTTTAAAGTTATCTTTATGGAACTTATTATTAGGTTTATGCCTTTCAGATATGAGGATTAAGAAATCACAAGAACCACCTACCTCCTCCCTTTAAAAACCTGCTGAAAACTTGCCTTGTTTTCCACGACACTTTTGTCACTTCTTTTGCTGTACAGCTGCACTCTGCACCCTTGTCTCTTCTGAGTGAGGATTGCTCTCATTTATAGTTTATTTTTTTAAAATATTATAAGTTCTATTTGTGTTTATCATACTTCTACGAGTATTGAAGCAAAATGGACTCAGAACAATGGATGCATTTAATGATATGCATGAGTGCTATTGGACTCAGTGGCAGTTAGGCTTACATAGTTTTTAATGATTGGACCAACCACCAGAACAAATTATTTTTCTTTTATTTTTTAATTCCCCGCTAGGCTATAAATGTCAGTCTCACTCATGCATTAGAAAAAGAACCTAGCGTCCTAGAGGCCAAGGCTGCTCCTGGCCAAAGTAGAAGTTCCCTGTGTTCCTTGCTCACAAATCCGTGAGGTCTCGCTCCCTTTGGCTGTCTTCTCTCTCCTGCCTCTTCTTGATTTGGCTGTATCCAGGCATCCTGAGAAGCCTTTCTCCTTGTCGTCCTTGTGACATCACTGGGACAGTTAGGAACTGGAGGTCCAGGCGGTTGGTCTCGGTGGAGGTTGTTAACAGTGTGATCGCCCCATTGGTTTGGTGTTTGTTGCTAGACCAGGCATGATGACAACCCTCTCCTGAACTCCTTTAGGTGCTTTCTGTCCTAATCCAAACCTTTCATTTCATATGAATACTTTGAGATGGGATGGTTTGTTGTAAAAGTTTTATTCAGTGTGATATTTAATGGGTTCTTCCTTTTTTTTTTGATAAAAAGAGAGAGAACAAGTATCATTATTTGAGGAGAGTGGGGATGAGTCATGGGGGCAGGCGTGGATTAGGGCAGAAGGAGCAAGACGGGATGATATCTGGATCATTCTGAAGGCACATTCTTTTGACTTCCATGTTTGTGCTCTGAGTTGGCCAAGTTTATCCTCTTTTTGCAAGAAATAAACAGAAACCATGGAGACCTACACGGCCAGTTACCACATCTGGAGTCTTTTTCCATACCCAAGTTCATAAGTATCTGAATTGCTGTGTTGCAAGAGAGTATGAAATCTCATCTCCTTTACACATGCATTTGGTAGTCGCTTTTTGGCTGCAAAGAGCTGATAAGTTTCTTTAGGGGAAATGAGGTTTATTACAGGGATGTGGGTCATAGGGAAAAAAGGCATCTCCTCTCTTCTGCCCTCAGCGACTGGTCATGTGGTGACACTTGTGGCATTTCTGCTTTGTCTTTGGGACTCTTATTCTTTTCTACCCAACGGCTTTATAATCTCATCATTTCAGCTTGAGCGTGTTGGCTAGTAAGGGAAGCCCTGGCCTTGTTGCCTTCTGTCCTCTTACATCTTATAGCAGCTCACTGACCCATCTCTTTATTTTCTCATTTTACATTTTTAGAAGGGATCAGCTTTGTCCAGTTAATCTTTTTGAACAGGCCATAGTAGATCCTGAGGCAGCTTGTGATTTGGCCATTCTGGGTCTTTTTTAGGCAAGCAGGGTCTGTGGGTAGGGCAGACTTCCTGGGGAAAGGACATGGCATCTTTGTTAAGATGCTGAGGACATAATACATTTATCTCTGTGCTCATTTATGAAATCAGTGTAATAATGTTCTGCTTGCTCCACAAAGTTAATTATAAAGATCAAATGTGTAGCTTTGGAGAATGCTGAGAAGTTAGATGAGGAGTATTATTACTAAATCCTTTTCAGTACAGTATCTTAAATATTCCCCGGACATTTCACTTAACCAGAGTTGTCATACTGAACTTTTAAATATAATTTGCATTTTACTTTTTTGCTATATATTCAATTGTAAGTTTATTGAGAGTGGAAACCTTGCCTGTTTTGGGGCCTTTTTGGGGTGTGTCTCTTTATACCTAAGCTTTAGCAAAATGCTTGGTCCACTCTAGGCAGTTAATAAAAGTTTGAATGAATGAATGAATACATGTATGTAAGAGGGAGGAGGTGTAGTGATTACATACACAGATTTTAGAGACAGACTGCCTGACTTGAAGTCCTGGTTCTGTCATTTAAGAGCTGTGTGACCTTAGATAAGTTATTTAATGTCTCAGGGCCTCAGTTTTTCCTTTTTCTTCTACAAACTGAGGATAGCAATACCTAACTCAAGGGTTATTATGAGGATTGAATGAGTTAACATATGTGACATACTTACAAGAGTGCTTGACAGAAAGTGCCACATGCTTTCTATGATGATGAAGAGCACTTAGAGATGGTTACCCATTGGTGAATTAATTTGGAAATAGTGTTGGAAAGCACTGTTGACATCAATTTGTAAACAGTTTAGGAAATATAATGTTTGCTTTAATACACAGGCAATATAACTTGTTTATTTTAAAAACAATAATGAGATAAGTTAAATAAAATATGGCATATTATTATTTTTTAATAACTACTGTGAATATCAAAAAAGAATCTTAAAAAAGTTTAAAAGTATTGAATTCTTGTTAGGCCCAGGCGACTGTTTTGAACAGTTTTAATGCTTCATTTTGAGGGCATATAAATTTGTAAAGCATTCGTTACTCTTAATAAGATGGAAAATCATCTAGTGTAAAGCAAGGAAAAATTATTTGCACATGTTCCTCAAAGAGCAAATTGACTGTAGGTTATCTGCATACTTGCAGGTAAAAGTACTGATGTATCATTATAGTGCAAGTATTTGAGAAAAAACTAATTTTTATACTTTTTTGCTCTTAAAATATGTTTATGTGCTTTATGAACAACTGTTGATCTCATAACCCAGAAGTGCTGTTTCATGGAGCAGAGCTAAGCTGAGGGTATGATATCCATGGCACAGATCTGAGGGGCATGTCGCCCTCACCCAGTTCCTCTTGAGCCCTGGGCCCTATCCCCTTCCCACTTAGTGCAAAAACTTGAAAACTGTACTGTTGGTTTTTCTCTTCATTTCTGTCTACCTAATAAATTCACTTACATGCCTACCCTGCTAGAAACTTCATCCTCCTAGACAGTTCTTCTGACATCCCTCCCTGCTCCTGCATTTCAAGTTTCTATCAACTTGGTAGTTCCTGCTTACAAATAGCTCACAAGGGCAGGCTGCTTCGCTTCCACCTCTAAGGGACGGGGGACTTTTGTGGTGGAGGTGGAGGTAACTATAGAAAGGTTGAACTGGAGGGAGAGTAGAGATGTATGCCAGTTAGATATGCAGAAGGCATTTTCCATAGGGACAAAAATAACATAAATGATGCTTAAATTACATACACCTGTAAATTGTCCAATTCTACCTTATGGATTAATAGATTTCTTGTTTTTTTAGCCAGAAAACTCAAAGTGGTATTTGTTTATAGCATTGTTGCTATGGGAAAATGTGTCCTGCGTTCTCAACCACAGGTTTAGAAGCAAACTTTTGAAACCCAGATAAAATCTTCAGCTAAATTGGGGATTACTATTCACTGTTCCTCTGTTGCCTCTCAGGACCTTTGTGAATTGAAAAGTTAAAGTGCTGGATTTCTGCTGCCTCTAACTTTATCTTACTAGTACGTGGGAGCTTTGCAAACCCCAATAAATATGTCTTTCCACATCTTCTAAAATTGTGTCGAGGGGTTATATGCTTGTCTACATTTGTCATTTATTTTGGAAGATTTAGGAAAGTGAAAATTAACGTACATTCTCGTGACCCTAGTTGAATCAGATTAGAACTGTATAATGTAATTAATTTAGTAAAATGAGAAATGCTTTAACACCATGCTGTAAAACTAGAACTCTGTAGAAAATTCTTGGGAGTCACACTAATAATAATTTTGAAATTTTGGTGGTTTGGCTGTAGAGATCTGGTTTATGTCTGAATGCTAGTGACGATCAGATGACATCTCTGTTTGAGGAAAATAATAGGAATTATGTATTGTTGATGAAAAGCATAAAATTAAAATCATACTTAAAGATTTGGGTACTCAGAAAGGCTTTAAGGATATGTAAATATGGAATATCTTAAATTGTAAATTATTTTTTGAAAATTTTAATGGGTATTTCAACTGAACTACTGTGAAGGTCCTTGCTGGGTACAAATATAAGCCTAGGAAAAAAAAAATAAGAATTCCTGCTCTGAAGGAGCTTGCAATAAAATTCAAATGGATTTTAAAACTTCTTCAGATCATATTTAGAAAGCCTTGGCATGGTTCTCTCTTCTGAGGTATAAAACTTTAAAAGAATTTGTTGTTGGGTAATTGAGATTAGATTTGAGTGAGAAAAAGTAAGTTGGCAACTGGAAGTTGAAAGTGACTCAGGCTATTTATAGGTGGTCCAGAGACATGTAACTTGATCAACTTATTCTATAATTAATGTTTTTACTAGAGTTACTAAGTATGTGCCTGTTCATTTCTCTCTGTTCAAATAATATAGTAAAAGCTGTGTCATTGATTGTTAGTTTTTTAATTTATTATTGAGAATGAAGATATATACTTTAGTATTTCCAGACTGAAATTCTTTTGAAATACAGAATTCTTAAATTATTCTCTATTGTAACATAGTAGTACATTGTCATCACACTGGATGGATTCAGATAATTGTATAAATGTATTAATTCCTTATTCCCTATTTTTTTTTTTTTTTGAGACAGAGTCTGGCTCTGTTGCCCTGGCTAGAGTGAGTGCCGTGGCGTCAGCCTAGCTCACAGCAACCTCAAACTCCTGGGCTCAAGCGATCCTATTGCCTCAGCCTTCTGAGTACCTGGGACTACAGGCATGCACCACCATGCCCGGCTAATTTTTTCTATATAGATTTTTAGTTGTCCAATTAATTTCTTTCTATTTTTAGTAGAGACGGGGTCTCACTCTTGCTCAGGCTGGTCTCAAACTCCTGAGCTCAAACGATCCACTGGCCTCGGTCTCCCAGAGTGCTAGGATTACAGGCGTGAGCCACCACGCCTGGCCTGTTCCCTGTTTTTTTAAGAGCAAAGTTTATATACTAAAGAATCAGTAGAGGCCTGGCAGGTAATATAATAAATGAGTAAAGTGGATGACTGCAAAGTGCAGGCCTCAGAAAAATTTGAATTTTTATGTTAGCTAGAATTTTTAGCTAGAATTTTAAAAATATTGAGTAAGCAAAAAAAAAAAAAAAAATTCATCTGCAGGTTGGATCTGACCCAGGCATCACCAGTTTGTGAC